>JAUELE010228047.1:0-12297 GCA_031471655.1 Diodora aspera | reverse complement strand
CAACACAGTCCACAGTCACCCGGGACACAGTCTGGCACATAACCAGGACACACAGTCCGGTATCACGACCGGTTTACAGTCCGGCTATTACCCGGTACACACTCTGGCATTAGACCAGTACACAGTCTGGCACTTGAGCCTCCCTGCTCCTGGTCTACACGACTTCTCTGCCCTCGGCTATATCGCTGGTCCAGTCAACCACTGCTGGAAATGTCTACACTTCTCTCTCTCTCTGTCTGTCTGTCTATCTGGTCCACACGACCACTGCAACAGCTACAACATTGGTCCACACGACCACTGCTGGATACGTCTGCAACGTTGGTCCACACGACCACTGCCGAATAGGTCCAAACGACCTCTGAAATTCCCATACAGGGACACGTCTGCTCGCTCTGCGAGACAAAAACAGACAAAGCTTTTACTCAACGTTAGCCCACCAAGACGATTTTCCCGCACGATTTGCACGCAGTTTTGGTGACTCACGCGATTCAAGCACTCTTACATCCGCGCAATCAACAACCAAGCTCACCTGAAGTCTAAATATCACTACGACCACACAAAACGAATATATAACTTAACCCCCAGCAATCTAGTGCTGGTCCCACAGTTATGGGTGTGACAGTTCGACATCGTCAATATCACATTCCATGCATAACTGTCGGCTAGGCAAACATACGTCATGGTCCAGTAATAGTGGACGTCACGGCCGGGAAAATTTTACAGAGACAAAAAACACTCACCTGAGTCAGTTCTGCCTGTAAGGCCTCATCAGAATACCTAGCAGGTATTTATGGCTCCTGACTTTGTCAGTGTGGCTGGGCCGGAGTTCCGATACTTAGATGTATTTACTCCTCGTCCTTCAGACAGTTGTCTTTGTACATCTTGATGACTGCCTCACCTTCCATTTCACGTTGTGTTTCGATCATCTTTCTTGTCCATTATCTCATTTTGACCATGTTTTGGTAGAGAGTGTCCCTACGGTTTTTAGCTCTTGCTAGTTCTATTCTTGTGGATTTTTTTAGAAGCACTACTTTCAACTGCTTGTTTCATTACTGTTGATACACTATCCATCAGTGTGTTGCTAAATCCTGTGTTGCTAATTTCCTGTTTCAGTTTCTGAAACTTGTCAACTTCTTCGATGATGTGACGAAACTCCAACTCTGAGATCTTCCCATCGAGAAGCGCTAAGGAAATGTGATCCGCAATAAAACTTAGTTTTGCACTGGCGAGAGGCGCTAATTGCTGCAGGCCGGGCAATGAATTTTCCCACAAACCCACCCCCAGCCATAGAGGCAGCTATATCTTCCAGTGCAATTACGACAGGGGTAGCAACGATGGTTGACAAGAGTCACACTGAGACCAAGGGTTCCAGCCTCGAGAGCAGTATCTGTTTCGTGGTGAAAACCATCACAAAGAGAAAGACACCAAGCAGCAACCAAAAACGTGTATTGCCAAGATGAACGCTGACATCAAGTACCAGTACAAAGGGAAATAACTCCACTGTCTATTATTAGCGCATACCGCTAATACAGGATTACGTAACAGTATCTATTCCCTCGACAACATTTACCGCCCGCTCATAGTGGGAGCATGTGCTCTCCCTGTTGTCCCACTCTTGCTCTAGTCGGTACTTCAGTTTGCTCACATGCTGAATCCAGAATCCTTCAACCCCACCCGAGACATCGAGTGAAGGATACATCTTGGGATGAACTCAATGAAATTGTTTGCATGTATGTTTGGAGAAGCCTATTCTCTGAAAACGACAATCTTTTAAATGGAACGCCTACACCAACAACGATTTGAGTCAGGGAGATTGCACCTTTCTGTACTTGGGTCCGTAATATCATGCTGGGACGTTCACCGCGTGCTGGGGCTGGACCTACGACCACTGAGAGGCCCACCGCTGTGTTACCATGCTGTGTCTCCCATTTAATTTCCACCTGAGGAATAACAGACACCCAATCATTAGGTCTATTTTCGAGGTAGACTTCAATATAGATGGATGAGCCTTCGGGTTGTTTTTTCAGGTTATCATAGTCCTCGGGAAACTCTGGAACCAAGCCAAGCTGCATTTTTTGTGCACCAATGACGTAGTCATTTTCAGTGGTCTGTTTGAGCAGAATATGCCAAAATCATGAAGGGATGTATGCGACTGGTATTTGACCATTGTTCAACAGCTTCTTGATGGCGTGGTTTTTCCCAGGTAACATATGAGGCAGTGCGGCTTTGATATCGAGGACCATGTCTAAAAGAGGATGTAGAGACCAAATTCCCATATTCGACCGAACCAGGTATTAGTGCTTATTTGACACGTCACTTGTGAAATCAACATCATGTAACTGTCCAAATATACCAGGTCCCTGGGCTTCAAAAGTCACTTCCTGCCTTCCTTTCATACACTCCACCTTTCAGTTGTAGGCCATATAGTTTTCCTTCCACACTCGGTTCAACATATCCTTCTATTTCTCCGAGATCCGAAAGAGTGATAGTATTACAATGCCTGAGGTTCCCCAGGCCCAAAGAATCAACCATCGCAGAGTCGAACATGAAGAGTGATACCAAGATAACCAATATTTACTGGGGAACCCCCAGTATCTAATATACTAATAGTTAGTTCAGGAATAATCCCATCAAATCCAGCCAAATCCAGCCCAGTGGCGTATTAACTATACGGCACCTAAGGCACGTGCCTTAGAGCCAGCCAAAAATCCAGGCCATAAAAAAAAATAAAGTAAAGAATAATTTGAGTGTTATCAGGTGATGACAAAAATGTTTCCCTTTATTTTTTATGTAAATGAATGGCATCCTTCTTCATCTACGCGTTTGTACGCATCTACGCCACCTATCAAAATGTGCCTTAGAACCAGCAGAGCCTTAATCCGGCACTGAGCAAGCCACCAGCTATTATTCATCCGAATATCGTCGTGAAATCCGTTGGCTCTCATGTTGGGGCCCAGTATCCCGACATCTTTGAGGGGTATCGTGTCGTAGTCAGGAGAACCCTATTGGTGCATGCTTGGATGAATAACCCAATGCAGTTCTGACTGCAAAACCAACTACACTTTGCTATGTGGTGTGCTACGTCTGGTTGTGGTATATCAGTTGATGACCATCCAGCCCATAGTGGTATTGCCGGGTCTGTTCACATTTCACCTTTATTATCACATCCGGTGGATCTTATCAGAGATCAAAGGTCTAACCCCCCAAGGCGAAGAATGGAATCCCAACAACAACGTGTATCACCATGGCGCCTATGAACATATCTATAGTGAATTCGGAGTGTTTTCACACACAGATTGGCGACGCCACAGGATTAACCAAGGGTTTGGCATTCCATGGAATGGTGGCAAGTTGCAATTGGTCTACTGGGTCTTTGGATGCCCTCCAGATCGCGATATCCATTCGCGAAGCAACTTCTTATTCAAAATGTTGGGTCATAAGGCTGCACAAGCGGAATAGGCTGCAAAAAGGGCAAACGCCGCGGATGTATTAACGAGGAGCTCCGGAGGCCAGATGGCGTACTCAGGTATTAACAGCCGCAGACCCTCTTTTTCTGTTGCATCCTAGGCAAGAAAGTCAGACATTGTCGCGTGTATGCCTTCTGGTGTTGTCTAGCCTGTCCACACTAAACTGTTGTGTTTCTTGGGGGCATATGTCCAGAGCAGCTGGATGTTGCACGCTGCACAGCAGTTGTTATGGGCCAGCTCTAGGACACGGTCGACCTGGCGGTTAAAGCCCCGCCGCCCCTTTTGATTGATCTTGGCGCTTGTAGGCCAAGAGCTTTGGATTTGCTTGCAGAGTTGCTGTTCAGTGGGTTTGCCTGACCTCGGAACCCTCTTCTGGTGGACAGATGACCTGTTCAAGCTGGTGAATGTACTCCACCCTCGAGATGGTAAGATAAGCTAAGGTGAACCACTGGAGGTAGTCGTCAATGAGATGGTGAGGCCCTTTGCGTGAGTGAACTGTAAGGGCGTACCCAAGGCGCCAGTCAGTAGCATGGCCATAAGCTGCTTGCTCGGCTGCTTCAATTGTGACATCCATAATGCCATTGAGGATGGCCACCATGCTGTTTTGCTTACGGGTGTCTTTGGGTTGGTACAGGAGAGGCACTAGGGTGTCTGGGGAAGCGCTCCCTGTGTCATTGAGAATTGAATTGTCTGGAGTCTCTCATGGGCCTCCTGTATCCTGTAAGTGCCACCGTCCTGCAACAAAAAACTGGTAAACACTTCCTTTAGAATTTCCTCCCAGCAACCAGACCGCTGTGCGACCACCCTCCGTGGCCTGGCGGATTGCTTCCCAAACATTGCCTTCATAGAAGTGGACCTCCCTGGACATTGGGAAGTGCATGTCTTTAGACCAGGTGTGGCCGTTATGGTAAATGAGCTCCATTTTGCCTCTGATGCCATAACCCCCAAACCAGAATGTCCCGTCATCTAAAAATTCTTCTCCAGCGATGTCCTTTAGAATGATTGATCGTTTGAGGATCCAAGTCAGCAAGATCAGCTACCGTAGCCCCTGTTTCATGACCCTTCTTCTCCCATTCCTGTGTTTTCCGATGGCTTGTGAGGGTTAGCCCATGGCCTCTCAGGGAACCTTCGAAGTGCTCCACCACTCTCTGCGCGACACAGTTGAAATTGCTGTCGCGCATAGGGGCTAGGTTGGCGGGGTCTGTGTCTCTGAGATGATCGAGGCCATACACGACAGTGTAACCGGGTAGGCGTTCTGATGGTAGACATTGTCAATGCCCTTCAGTAATGTTTGGTGTTTCGAGTAATCTTCAAGATGCCCTGCCCCTTCTTCCTCTCAGCTCGGACTGGGTCCAATTTGTCCTCGACGACCCAATCATCTTCCTTTTGCTCTCACAAGTAATTGATTGTCAGGACGAACTCACCCTCTGGAAGTCATAATGATGGGTATATAAGTAACAGAGTTTTATAAATAAATGTATATTTTGTCAAATGAACAGATGAAATGTGCAGTTGCATCAAAAGAAGGCTATGTTCGTTTTGATAAACTTAATACTCATTGTTCATTATGGTGTTTTTTCGCTTTTCTGGGCATTATTAAAACATGGATTTTAAGCAATTCGCTACATAAAACGTCAATAATCTAACATCTTGTAGTATCAATCCCTGTGGATATGTCACCTAACTGCTGCGAAACATTGGCTTCAAAAGTGTCATAGTACGCATATTCCAATGAGTGGCCCTCCAATAGTTGGGCTGAGTTTAATTTAAACAGAGGCAGAAATAAGAATTTCGTGGAGGGGGGACTCAGTTACATCGGGCGGATATACTTTTGCAAAGCATGTGGTGGAGGTGGGTGTTTTGGGGGTTTCCAGAACATGTTCACAAATATATTCGACTTAGCTTCAAGCGAATGGGGTTATATAATATACATATATACACTCTTCCAAAAAAGTAGGGGATATTGGACTTTCAAGGTATATAATAAGATAATGATTTTGTTTACGATGCAATCGAACTGCAAAGAAGAAAACATGAATTAATCTACAACAAACCACGAAAGCGCAGCTAATGATAAAGGTCCTACGTAGATCTGATCACTATCAAGCATGCAAATATATTTTTTTGCAACGTGGGAGGTGTGTCCAGGCCGTGACCCATGACATGTCATGTGACTGACACTGCAATGGCTCCTGCGGAAGAGAAACATTTTTAATGCATCCGATTAATGGGCACGTGATGAATAATTCTTGGGAACTTGGGAACGGTAAGTGTATGTATTTGATATTATTGTCGTATATCAGTCGGGGAACGGATCTACATCCTCCTATCCAGAGTGGAGTCGGAAAGTCGCTGAAGAGTATGGCGTTTTCAGTCTGACTGCTAGGATATCCCACATAAGTGAAAACGATATCTCGGGTGCTTGATAGCAGCCAGATCTACGTCGGACTGAAATATACATAATACAGCTGTCTGATGTGGATTCGTTCGCGTATCTGCACATGGGTAGCTACGCGGCCCATAAGCAAGTATTTTAGGTTGGTATACCAGTTAGATGTTATTGAATGTAACCAAATTTACCTTTTTGTAACATGGTCCACATTTTCCCAAGTCTTTCACCTACTGTTGTGTGAGTCTAAACTTTTGATGCGGTGTATAGATATTGTAACAGGACAGAAGGCCATACATGATTTAAATATATCGGAGGAAAGTTCGGAGAAAAATGTGAGTATGCTGCTGTGTTATTTGAAAATGTGTGTACTTGTCGGGGATTTAAGACCCCTTGTCGAGGACCTCAGCCCCTACGTCGGGGAATTCCTGGCGCCACACTTTGTCACTATATATCCAATTTTAAAAAATGCTACCTACCTTACAACGCTTAAATTTTAAGAGGTGTAATCGATACCGCGAACATTGTTCTCCTGCGGCCCTGTTATAGTATCAAGTTACTCATATGCTTGCTCGGAAAAATATATATATACGACGGTCAGATCTAAAATGCAAATACAAACTGAATGGAGTAATAATCCTTTGGTTTTATACTTTCAAGATAAACAGTAACCCTCTACGCTCTCAAGTTCAATATGAAAGCAAAGATAATATGTTTCAGTAGGATGCGTGTTACGTTGAAGTGCTCGTCCTCAAGTAACTGACATATGATAACAGGTGGCCATGACAGTGAGTTATTTCCTTGTATGAGTCACAAGGGCGAAGTCCAGTGTGTCTCTCTCTAGAAACCCTGCAGTGTGCTCTTCTGGAAAAATCTTGCTGAGAAGCGAAAGTTCGATTCAGTTAAACTGCATTGCTGGGTTCGGATTTGCAAGGTAAGGTCACCAGTTTCATCCTTATTATCATATTCTTAGTATTGTTATCTATTTAAATTAGTGTGTCTTTTTCAGGATCAGAGGTTGCTTTGCCTATTGCGTTGCAATATTGTGCAATTGAAGTAACTTTTAAGAGGTTTTAACCGAAAATAGTGTTCTTAATTATGACATCTTTAAAGAAGGACTTATTTGAAATACTCATATAAGTGTATAACAAAGTATCCCATAGTTGAGTAAGACTGTTAACAGGCCCGGATCATGAGGAGGCACTGGAGCCACGTGCCACCCTTCCTCTCTTAACTCGCCCTTTTACATTTTTTCATGCTATGTCAGCATCAAACCAACCACCCAAATATTATAAAAACTGAGACTGCACCATTTGACATGCTGAGCTTTCAAACTTTTTCTTGGAGACCACGATCCCATCCCCCCCCCCCCTCTCTAGGAAATTAACTATGTTGTCCCCCCCCCCTTTACACAAACCCTGGATCCGCCCCTGGTTAAAAAGTGTAGTCTATTCTGGTAATTGATCCAGATACTGAATAATGTATACAACAGAAAAATCACAGATCCTGTGCTCAAAGATAGTCCTCCTAACAAACATATAGGACTGTGTTCAGCCAGTGGATTCGAACACGACTCTTGCTATAAGATGATAGAGAGAGAAAGAGAGAGAGAGAGAGAGAAAGAGACAGACAGACAGTCGGAGATAGACTGAGAGTCGGAGAGAGACTGAGAGTCGGAGAGAGAGAAAGAGAGAGAGAGACAGACAGACAGACAGACAGACAGACAGACAGTCAGAGAGTCGAAGAGAGACCGAGTCGGGGAGAGTCGAAGAGTGGCAGAATCGGAGAGAGGCAGAATCGGAGAGAGACAGAGTCGGAGGGAGACTGAGAGTCGGGGGGAGGGAGAGAGAAAGAGAGAGAGAGAGACTGAGAGTCGGCGAGAGACAGAGAGCCTGTCACTTTCTCCGGCTACTGTCCGACTTATGAGGATCGAGTCTCGTTAAAGTAGCCCAAGAACATAGAGAAAATGTCTCCATATAATTATTCATTTATTTGTTGTGAATGTATTGTTATTTCAGGAGTCGTGAGGTCAAGGAGTATAGCACAGATCGAGATCAAATGAGGTTGTGATTATTTTGCGGATTTACGAACAGGTAAGTGGAAGCATTTGGGTTTTTTTCGGATCTGAATATTATGGATTTGAAAGCATGGAACAGTCCATGATTTTATTCGGGAGGGTGGAAGGTTTTGAAAATAAATACTTAGTAGACAATTTTAAAGAAAATAAATAGAGTACATGAGTCGCGCATAAATTGCATGAATCAACAGAATATTTATTCTTATTTGTTAATTTATTTTCAGGAAGTAATAATAAAATGTATCACACAAATATCTTGTTCCAATGAACCCTTTTAACTACATTTCCTATTCCTGTATTCAGATCAAACGTACCCTGCACAAAAAAATATATTTTAAAAATAAATAGCAGTTCTCTAGGAAAACAATAGGTTGTCACATGCGATGAAATAAAAAAAAATAGCAAAGGTGCACAGAGACCTATTTAGCCCTGTTAGTAGGTTTGGGTCAGGTAAGCCTTTTCAGCAAGGTAGCTATATGTATTTACAACAAAAACAATCAAAACAATAACACTTAGTAAGTTGACGTTTTGTTTTCAAACTTAGCCACAGGGATTATACACTTAGCTCTAGGGTTTAGTATAACCCCGATTAGAGATCACTGATTTGACTTTAAGTGCTTGATGTTATCTTCAATAGAACGCCAACCATACGACGTAGCCTAATCGAAGCACATGAGATCGAATCTCTGATAAGATCACAGGGGTTCGAATCACTGATTGGTCAGTCGATTTATGAAAACATTGAAATTTAAATGTTTCTAAATTTTCTTAGCATTTTCTTAGCATTTTCCCGATTTTTCAGCCTAAAATTACTCACATGTTAAATTGGTTGAAAGAAATTCGCTCCTTTCATATTTTCGTAGGTCTATATTATTCTACCCATTATTCTACCTATACTTTTTCGGTCTGTTGTGTTTTGGGGGAAGGGGTCACTTTGACGGGCAAAAGTATCACTATCCCACTGCCAACATCCGTTGGAGCTCATACGCTTACGAATTCCTGCTCTCGATCAGACCCTTGTAAGTCGGGCAGTTGCCGGAAATGTGACAAACTTCATTACTCGCTCACTTACTCTTAGGAAACAATGATCGTGACAGTACAATGCAATCTGTAAAGTTACAAAAGCTCTCGGTTATAGACAACTCAGTCGTGAAATTAGCATGTTTTCGTCCCGCAAAGAGGCAGTTTGAAACTTGGAAAAGCCTTTGAAGACTGAAAAACCAATCTGGATGAGAGAATATGTTTTTACGTTGTAAAACTAATTAAATGTTTACGACCATTTCACCGAATATCTTTTCAGTAAAGTCGACAGTAAAACCGAGGGAATGGTGTGGACAGGAAATACTTGACTGTTGTGTGTGCAACATAAGCGTCGGGAAATAACACATTGACAATAGGCAAGACTGGTCCACAGTTACGATCGACCTTTGGTCTTTCAGAACGAAAGTTAACCTAATTATATTTAAGCACAGGCACCATGGTCGGACAATAACATTCAATAATAAATGAATAAACAAAAGAAAGTATACACCCAAGTTTGATGATCACTAAAATGAAAACTAACAAGAATGTGATAATCAATGATGTTGTATTCGGCAATAGGCCCAAATGCAGGATGTTTTACACACTTTCAGCATAAAACTCCGATCAGGGCCCGTATGCATGAGGGAGAAGTAACTCCCTTCGGAAGTTAGCGTTAGTTCGGTCTCGTGCATACCGAAATAGCGCCGTTACTTCCGAAGTAGCAAGTTACCTCTGACGTAGACTCTTACTTCCGTCTCATGCATACGGGCCAATGGAGGTGACATGCACAAGAAGAGAGGGTAGGTTATTACCCGAGTGTGTTTACATATCGTCGATATCCTGCATTAGGAATAAACATTGTATTATGCGAGCCTTGGCTCAGCCGGTCATCGATGATAAATAAATAGTTACAGACATAACTTAGTCTTAAACACAGATGCAAATGCGGCGTAAATAAAGGGATACTCATATTGTTCGTGAGTTAGCTCTTGCACCCTAACTTGAGTGTTATACTTATTGACTCGTAGTAGTAGTAATAGAAGGATTAGTAGTAGTAGTAGTAGTAGTGGTGGCACTAGTAGTAGTTGTGGTAGTGATGGTAGTAGCAGTAGTAGTAGAGGAGGCAGTAGTAAGAGTAGTAGTAGTGATGGTGGGGTGGTATTGGTAGTAGTTCTGGTAATAGTAGTGGTATTGGGGGCAGCAGTAGTAGTAGTAGTCGTACTAGAGGTGGTGTTGGTTGTAGTAGTAATAGTAGTAGTAATAGTGGTGGCAGTAGTAGTAGTAGTAGTAGATGTGGTGTGGTGGTTGTAGTGGTGGTGGTAGTAGTAGCAGTACCATTGTACGTCACCAGTATTACTGCCACCCAAAGCACCCATATACTAACATTAGAAACCTATGGTTGATTTTGTCCATTGTTTGGGAGAAATCTGATTTCCTTGTACTTGTAATAACCCTACGCAAGAGCACTTGGTTATTATAAACTTTATAGTAATCTATAATACAAGATCGCGGGTTGTTATAAACTAAATTGTAACCTACCAGTTTCTAAGTCTGATAAAACACTTCTCCTGGGTTATGCTTGGGATAGTAAAACTTCGGGAAGAAAGCTTACTTCATTCGAGTTTTACTATCCTAAGCATATTCTCGGAGTTCCATCCTATACGTACACAACGTGTAGTAGAAGTAGTAGTTGTTGTTGTAGTAGTAGTTGTAGTAGTAGTGGTAGTGGTAGTAGCAGAAGTAGTAGCAGTAGTAGTAGAGGTAGTACCATTATACGTCCGTCCCAATCATTACTACTACCACTTAAAGCACCTGTATACTACCAGTACCAAAATTACTTTCCCTTGTTAGTCAGTGGCAATTCGTACTTACTGACACTAGTGCCCTTACCACAACCATTGCATGACAACCTGTGTTTGAAATGTCAGTAGAACTGTTACCAACAGCGATGCTAGCTAGTTCAAAACGTTACTTGCCCTACCCAAAGATGACCTGCTTATGTGTAGGTGTTCTGTATATAATAGTTAAACGTTTGTCTGTCGATCCAACAAGCAACTGGCAGAAGTTCTCGTAACAGGCTAAATCTGTGTTGGGTAGACAGATACTAATAACACTGCAACTGCTGCTATTACAGTCGTTACTTGTCAATAGTTTGTAAAAACTTAATTCTTTCAGGCAATTTATTTCTCTGAATACGATATTTATAATTTCTCCTTTTTTTTACAGGAGCGATGCAGGGGCTACAATTCAAATGGATCTATGTCATCTCCGCCGTGTGTGCATTCGTCATGATCCTTCAGACAGCGTGGACTACAGACATCGAGTGTCCACCTTGCAGATGTCAAATCGTCTACAGTTATGAATACCAGTATCAACGCATTGACATGAACTGCACAGATCTAAAGTTGAAAAAATTCCCTGACCCCCCGAATAGATCACGTCGCATGATGACAAGAATTATCTTGGACTTTAATCACTTTCCCAGTCTCAACCAATCTCAGCTTGAAAAGTACACCCACTACCGAATATATGGTCTAAGCATGAAACGAACCGGCCTTGTTAATATATCCAAAGATGCATTTTGTAAGATGAAGTCAATGGGAGAACTGGACCTCTCCCAAAACATAATTCCTGAGAAGATACTGAAGGGTGCTCTTACAGGAGTACGGTCAAACAGACTGATCTTAAGTTCCATGGGTTTGTGGAACATTTCGGATGACTTTTTTGAACATTTACCAAGCAAAAACCTGAACTTAACATTTGAGAACAATACCAACAACATGTTCCCAGCCAAAGCATTTATGAGATCAAAGAATTTGTTTTATTTAGATTTTGGCTACAACAACCTGAAACAGGCATACTTCTGCAATCTATCCTTCCCGTCCGTAAGACATTTGAAGTTGGATAACAACCTACTGGATGAATTCCCGGACTTCTGTTGTATTGGACAGGCTCATCTTCCATTTCCAAATCTCACGCATCTGTCATTCCAATGGAACAGTATTAAAGTATTCAATCGAGAAAGCTACAGCTGCTTGAAGAAATTGAGATATTTCCATTTGAATGGTAATATATTAAACAAACTGGAAACAAACCAATTCGCTCTGCTGCCGTCACTGTTTGAGATAAAACTCTCCTATGTTGGGTGCGCCATACGAACTAAGAACAAAATCCAAAGAGCTGTCTTCAATAACACATCCTTAAAGAAAATCTTTTTCAGGCAAAATAACATCTGGTTCAGAAAGGAAGAAGTTGACATGCGGTTGTTTGAAGGCTGCACAAACCTGGAACTTCTGAATCTGAACCAGAATATGTTTCAAAAGACAGAAGAAGACGATTTC
>JAUELE010228036.1:0-10663 GCA_031471655.1 Diodora aspera | reverse complement strand
GGAAGCGGCCATTTTATTTCAGAGGTGGATGGTGGTTGGGGGGAGAGGGAGGAGCGCTGGCAGGTGTTTCGCTTGCAAACTATTTTTGAATCATAAAAAACAATAATAATGGATAGTTCTTTTAAAGCGCGGTATCTTCACCTAACAGTAGACTTAAAGTGCTTCCATATATTACCCTGGTTTACCCAAGCTGCCTTTCTGCGCTTGTAGGTCATTACACTCCAACAATTGGAGGACCAGTACCCAGTTTCAGCTGGGGCGACTGAGACCGTTGGAGTAAAGTGTCTTGTCTAAGGACACAACACAGCGCCGCGAGCCGGGGACGAACCCGGGTCGCCCGATTATGAAATCAGACATATTTTTTCTTAAATAGTTGCTGATAAACAATTTAAGTTCTAAATATTTTGTTTTCAGTGTATGTTTGATTATGTATGTGATTACAGCAATATAAAATGTAGTTAAAATAAGGAGCTTAATGTTACGTGGAATGTTTGATGTCATTATTATAAACAGAAAATAGTGTATATATCTTTGCAATCTATATTTCTCATGCAATCTATGTATTTCCTCCAAAATTGTATGCAACTATTTATTTTCAAAGCCAGTAGCTCTCCTCCCATACAAATCAAACGGACGATCCCTAACTGAAACGCAAACACTTGGAAGAGAGTACTGCTAGAAGACATTATACTGACGCGCAGAAGAAACTTCACAAAGATTTCCCAAGTCGACTGACGAAAGAAAAACAAATGTTTGTTATCGGAGAGATATTCACACATGAGAATGTTGTTTCAGTACGATGCGAACCAGATGAAACTTCACAAAAGGTATAAGGGTTACCGAACAGGGATATTGGTCACATTATCAACTCTGTCATTTAGTTTGGACGTCAAGATAGATATATTATATACTAAAGTATAAACAGTCAATAATGCATAGTTATAAACATTTGTAGAAATTATACGAACATATTGAAATGTTTATAATTAGAATCAAATGCAATTTTTTTATGCCATGCAACTCATTTATTATTTCAATCATAGTCAGCAGGAACATGAACGTGGCAATAATGTTATGGTCCAGTGCCACACACAACTGAAAACTTACTTTGCGAGCGTCCAGTTGTCTTTGAGCCTTCTCGATAGTCCTGACATATTGTCCCACCAGTTCGCACACTGATACTTTGCCGTCACCTACAAGCATAATTATATTAAATTAAAATATTCAATGTGACAAGAATCACGTCCAATCGACGAAAGGACCATAGATAATGAGGTGCATGTACTACCATACGTTTTCACTCTATAATCAATAAATCAACCACGCAAAATGTCAGATGGTAAACTTTCTATTTTATGAAGTCATGCTTGAATGTAAAGCATGTTTTGATTTCTCTTCAACTCCAATTCGGGTGTTGCAGTGTTACAAGTATTTCCTGGCAAATGCTGTGCACATTAATAACGCCATTGGGATTCTGGATCACTGGTAAATTAACATTTTTTACAGGTATGCACATATCGTTTGTTATGCTCTTTTACCATAAAAAACCATGAGAAGCCCGATTTGATTTTACATACTTTGCACCAATGCTGTATAATGCATGTTGCAAAATATTGAACAAACAGTTTTCTTAAATGAACCTTTTAAGAAGCTATTAATTGTATCCAAACATTATTGGAAGTACGACTCCGCCCATCAAAGAGTATATTAAATTGCTCCTATTTGCTTGTTGTTTGAGACAATAACAATTACATTAAATTAACAGCATACACTTCTCTGTCTCACATTTCCTCTCTCACATATATGTGATACTCTGTACTGCTATGTAAAATTAATATGACAGCAAAGACACAGACTTACTGTTAACATCGGCTGCATTGAAGTTGTCCGGATTGCTATTGTCTGGAGCATTCAGAACATTGTCCCCATTCCTGTCAATGATATCAAATACATAGTTGGTAGTATCACGGTCCATGTTGTTCCTCGCAACTTGGTCCGCGACAAAAAGACAACGAGGAAAACCAACTGGAGCTGAAAAGAGAAAGAACGAAACATTCTTCATAACCAAGTGATATTTTACGTAAGCTTCTTTTACAAATGGCCACTGTTGCTTTTAAGACATTGTCAGTATGATGCAGCATGAAAGTCTGAAATTGACAGGAAAGTTGTGATCCGATGTGGTGAAATTAATACTGATCTGGTCTGAAATTAGCATCCCGATGAAATAGCCACTGAACATTAATTCATAACTGCTCCATCATCTGAGCCATCCGCCATCCGCCATCAAGCGTCGAATGATTCTTCTGATAGCAATGTCAATTTTACATATAAATATAACATATGTTATTATGAGAATTGTCGAAGTGTTTTCTATAGGCTTTTTTTATGATCCAAATTAGTAAGTTGGCAGATTTAGTTGTGATGGTGCAGTGACGGAAGGCCCGTGTGGTTAGCCTGAACGATTGAGGGTCCGGATCCTATCTGGGACAGCTGCTCTTTCATCACCCCCCGCGGACGGGAGTCCTATAGATGTAGTGATGTAGCTGAACTATTGATAAAAGCACGTTAAATATAAATGAAGCAAACCAAACTGTGAATACTTATCAACTTAGATTTACTGAGTAGCCGTGGGCAAAGCGGACTCGTAAACACATTGTGGTCAAGTCGCGAGTTCGATCTCAGTCAGCACCGTGTGTTAAATTTAAGCAGGGAGCTTTGTTCAACTTGTCCCAAACATACAGTTGAAAATCGGGTTGGTGCTGTACAGTGACGACGCCACGACTACTACTACTACGACGACGACGACGACTTACGTCCAGTGTTGGGTTCCGTTCCATTGGCAGGCGGATCAGGTGGCGGGGGAGCAAATTCAGCAAAGGTCACTATTCCATCAGCGTTGACGTCCGATCTCTTCACATCCTTTATAATGTTGGTATAGTTGAGGCCTAAAACCTCCCAGGAATAGAATCTGAAAGTGATAAGAGTTGTGTTCTATTTTATTTTACATTGCACCAGCGATAGTTTAGCCATGAAGCATCGCGATGAGCAAAGGGTACATCGACGGAGTACACAGTTCAAACTGAGATAAGTAGAAGCAAGTTGGAAGCAGAAGATACCACTTTACTTGTTTTACAACAATAATTGACTTACTGGAATCCTTTTAATGGACGTTCTGGAAATCAGTCGGAATGGAAGTGGTACGATGATATGTTGAATGGAGTGTGAAGATACGTTGGAGAGGTGGGAGTGGTACGGTGACATATTGAACGAGGCTAAAGCGGTATGAGGATACGCTTGAATAAGTTTGAGGTGAAAGAGGTTTGATGATATGTTGGATGAGATGGAAGAGGTATGCGGGTACGTTGAATGAGGTGGAAGATGTATAAGGAGATATTAGAAACTGTGAGCAGTATGATGATATGTTGAATGAGATGGAAGAGGTATGATGAAACGTTGTATAAGGTGAGAGTGAAAAGGTACAAGGACAATTGAATGAGGTGGAAGAGGTATGAAGATATGTTGAGTACGGTAGAAGTGGTACGATGAGATGTTTGAGATGAATGTACCACGAGAACATTAATGCATCCTTTCTGGCAAAAGTGAAGAAAACTGATCAAGGATTCTGATCTAAGCTTGAAAACACATAATATACGACTGTCTGGAAAATCACAGAAAACAGATCAAGCAAGCTTCCAATACCTCAGTGGCACTTGCACTGGACAGACAACTCATCTCTGACATTTCTTACTCAAAATCGCATACCCCAATGCTAAGGTGCCCGACGGCCGGTTGTCTTGAAGAACTCGTCGGTTCCGATCTCGGGAGGTGTGTGCTTTGTAGAATAAACGGGCAGATGTAGGACAGATTAAAACAGATGTTGTTAAGAACTTACAGTCAACATCACTCTGAAATTGCTCTGCCGAACAGGGATGAAGATCGCAATAAATTGAGATGGTTTGCCATCTCTCTTATAGACAGCAAGTTGCCAAGATCGACTTACTCAACACACTGCGGTCTATTCCATGGCCACCAGTAGTCAAAGTTCCATGCAGACACAGAGTACACGCTCAGTGCCAGACAAAATAAAACAGAGATGCTCATGGTTCAACACTGAAACAAAATATTTAAGGTGGTTATAAAGGGAAAGTCTCATAAACAGAAATCCGACTCCTTAATTCTTGCAACTGGCAGACGATGTTCAGGCAATTGCTACAATTGTTGCAATTGACTTTACTCTTCAGAATTGTTAATAGAAATAAGGAAATAATGTTGGAAAACAATCAATGTAGAGGACGTCATAGCAAGAATGTACATTATCTGCTTCATCAATTCTGTGTGCATACATGTACTTGAATATAAAAACCTGAATTTAACAAAAGGTCCTTTTATTTTGCAATAAAACCCTATTCAGTTATTCTTACTGTAAACCAATTAACTGCTAATTTTGGGATATTATCAACTGGTAACTGATTAATATCTAATAAACGAAATTATTTAAATAAAACATAATACTAATTTGAAACTGTCAACCATAGACTTTTACATGTATTACATGCCTTAACGTGTATTACAAGTTATAACAAAGTCAACGAGCGAGGTAGCTCTTTCTGAGGCACCATTGCGAATGTATATTCGTTGTGGCTTTTTTCCACCTAACACATAAAGTATAAGAAACTTCAAACATATTAATGAACGAATACCATCATTCACATACACATCAGGAATTTCAGCTGAGAGGAACAAAAAATAAATAGACATTAGTAGGCTACATGCAAATTAAATTATAACGTGCACTTAAAATTTAATATAAAACTGATTTCAAAGATGTCATGATTTAAGATGAATGTTGCCTTAAATGTCGTACGAAAATGTAAAACTTATTGTAAGAAAGTATAATGTAAGCAACTTACACGTTTCTCGTACCGCCGCAGCTACGGACAGTGGACATATGCAAGGTTTTATTAAGGTTCCCCAGCCCACGGCAGTGGGTAAACATTAACTGGAGCAGACGAAGATGTGCACTTTGAGCTGAGGCTCTAAATGGGGGTGTTTAGGCTGAATTCAGTTGAACTAGGGTTTGGGGGTACCTTCTCAGTTAGACTGTGTAATGGTTTTACAGTAGTTCATTGGACAGTTTATAATAATGATTAGTTTTGTCTGAAATGATTTTAGTTCGTGGAAATAGCTTAGATATCTTATTCAAAGTACACAGAGAGAACAAAGGGCTGAATTTGTTGAGTTCGTGTTTACATTGCATGGACATGTTACAACCATAGCGTACAAGGGGAAAGACCTTTCACAAAGAGATATTTAGAAAGAATAGTGAGCACAATACATCTCCCTGCAGTGGCCTTGGCTACATTTCAATGGCGTTTATCTTCGGTATAATAAACACATCGTTCCAGTGTTCTAATAGAGTTTGAACGTTTAGGCGATGTTCTACTTTGCAATTGAAATACTTAACGCAGAACACAACGTGAAGCATAATGTACATTACACAGGAGAAGGAAGTGAATCCAAAGGAATATTGGTTTAGTCGCCTGCTGCGACAAACATTGTTCTCTACGTTCAACCCAAATGGATGGCTACTACAGTAAATGTAGTTTGAAAGATGACACTATCTATTAAGTATGTAACTCTCCCTTCAGAATTTTTAAGCATCCTTATACATACCGTAACCAGCAAGTCAGCAAGTGTATCCGTCCTCAATGGACGGGTTTCGTTGTCACACATCATCACATCATCATTTCCCTTCCCTAAAACATACATTTACCTTCTGCCTTATGCCTAGATGCAACGCTAACGCTAATTTTTGTTTATTAATGCTGATTTATCCTGTGAGCGTTGTTTGGTCAGTGTGTACATCATGGTATACCGAATACTGCTTTTGCGAGATGTGCACCATGAATTGCAAATACCATCCCAAGTCGCCTAACAGCTATCTTGTGAACAACTCATGAAACGCCCATTGGAGTATATTTATCAAAATAATTTCAAAATAATGAGATCCAAAACAAAACAATGACACCGTAGTTCCTCCTACATGTTTCATTGGTATCCCCGGGCAGGTCTACAAACAGTTCTGTTCTGTGTGTTTGTAGACCTCCTGAGGATCACAATGGAACATGTAGTAGGAACTACTGTGTCATTGTTTTGTTTTGATTTCATTATTTTCAATATATACAACTGTATACAATTGTACTTGTAACTAATCTCTCTCTGTCTTTCTTTCTTTCTCTCTCTCTCAATCGATCGATCGATTTATCGTTCTACATGCATGCGTGTGCGAGAAATTGTCTGGAAAAAGTATCACGTGGATGTGTTTAAGTGTAACACATGTTACATGTACTTTGTTAGTCTTTGAAATCACTGAAATAGTACCACCAATATTATAAACAACGTCATCGACATGCAGTATTATATAGGCTAAAAATAATATAATATTGACACTTCGTGACACAGACGAGGCCCAATGGTGAGAATACCCAGATGATAGAATTGGTGATTGCACGGATGTAAAAAGAATAATACGGACAGGTGCTGGCAACATAGTGGTGGGAGTTGAGTGAATCGGCATCAAGGACAGTGATTCAGCAGATGCTGATTCAAGTGCGGGGTGGGGGGGGGGTATTTTTTTTTACAAATGATTATATATTTCTATTACGACCCCTAAAGGTTTCACACCTGCCAGCGCTTTAGTTATTTCGGGTATCAGTGTGATTCTATATCAGCACTATTGTAAACTGAGTTATTAATACAATACAAGAGCAACAGATAAGCCGCATGAATTGCGTAATGAAAAGGATTTAAACAGTGCTTTCTGCAATTGTTTATAAATGTGTTGGGTACTCGGTAATTAGATAATCGAGTACAAATGATCGTCAGAGTTGACTGCTTGACTGATTTCGTCAGCTACATAAATGTATAAGTATGCTGTTAGTGGAGAGCAAACACGTATGCCGATCGTAATGTCTTTAGTTCGAGGGCGAAACAATTTTCACAACTAGCCAAGACTGTCTCAACTCATACTAAAAAGCAATTGCAAAATGTTTCATGGGGGAAATATCTATGTTACCCAATGGAAGGTATGAATTATCTGAAACATTGAGGGGTAAATACCCTATCATCGCAAAAGCTAATCTGCTACTCTGAATAAGACATTGACCTGTATCATCATTGTCTTGTTTCCGTAAGTCAGGAAAATCATCTTCCGAACAGCACTTCTTTTTCCATCATAAAAGTGAGAAGAATATGTTAAACAGTCATGGTCGTAAAAACAGGAGTTGCTTATTTGTTTGTTCACATCATTGTGGTTTTGGCGTTGTTCGTATCAACAGTAAGTCTGTATTGCTAACAATCGCCAACCCGACCCCTTTCCATAAGTACCCTAGAGATCAACCTGAATATAAAGTGGGTACAAATGGGTACTGGCCGAAACAATAAGCCTCTTAAGTTTATCATGTGCTGCGTGGAATAACGGATGAGTTAAACGTGTTGACTCTGAGACAGTCATGGATCATTTTATGTGTTTAAATTGTATTTAAACAATTGGAACACACCTGTAACACTGAAGATTCGAACTGGTTGGTTATCGTGTAAAATCCCAATGATTCATTTAAATTAGTAACAGATGTGACGATCAATGTACAAAGTTGTAACTTTTGTGAACCTGTCAATTAATCTTTTCACCGTCAGTTAGAGTTTAAACTAAGTTGCACACACTCATGGTAGAAATTAATTGTGTGATTTGTAATTGACATATCGCCATAAATACGTTTAATCATGTCCAGGTATCGCAGTCTGAATTTGAAAACGTCATGTGACGGCCATAATATACTTAATTAAATAGTTAAAAAATGATCAACGTCACTTACTACAAAGCACGGATAAAACACAATGTGCTGTAGCCAATACAGGCGATGAGTGCATACACTTAATAGGTTGTTTCAAATGGAATTTTAAAATGTTCCCTTGCAATTTGCAAATGGTGGCCATGGTGTTTACCTGGCGTACCTATTGCAAATGGTATCTATGCAATGTCATGCAAAATGTGCATGTATTTTAATTTTGTTTTCA
Organism: Diodora aspera; assembly: GCA_031471655.1. Lineage (NCBI taxonomy): Eukaryota > Metazoa > Mollusca > Gastropoda > Lepetellida > Fissurellidae > Diodora > Diodora aspera. The sequence continues at coordinate 2,587 of JAUELE010228036.1, read as the reverse complement.
TGCTTGTAATATTCTCGAGATCCTTTACATTGTGAGCGAAAACAGCACCTTACGAACCTAAATCACATGTACGTTAAGCATCGTTGGCTTTGGGGCATTCATATGGATTCACGTCAAAATAATAGAGTTCCAGTATTCCAATGCCTTTCGTACAGGGCGACTAAACTTGAGATCACTGTTTCTGTTTATCGATCACTTGTATAAACTATCTTTTCCCTCAGTGTCTAACTTGCATATCCCATTAATTGCGTTATCGCTGAACTATTGCGCTTGTAGTGAATACATCACTTTACCTCAACTCAACGTAATACACCAAGGTATTTTCCTGAATTGGCCTTAACCCACTTAAACAGCGCCAAGTTGACAATCATCAAGCAAGCGTTCGCGGCAGCGGAAAGAAATATTTATTCCTTCCATGGGGCGAATCTTTTTTTGAAAGGGTTTAAGTAGGTACGTCTTAGCAAATGCATTGAAAAACAAGCATGACAGTGACTGTTTGTTTAAGTTTCCATGTACACCGAGATCGTTGCAATGCAGACTTGACAAAACGTGATGTTTGCAAAGGGCGGGTCAAGGTATCGGTGCATGTTGGGTGGGCTGGTTAATAAAATACATGCCAAAATATTCCAGTTGTTTTGTTCGCTAAAATACCTGATAATATTTTCGAGGGTTAGTCATGGTATTGAAAAGAACTGAAACGCTGTTTTTGCGAACACGATCGATTGACTCAAGGGAACTTAAAAAGAAAAGCATTTTACTTATCCGCAATTGTTACTTAATTAATCGATTTTACTTATCCATGTCAAAATAATTTTGTTTAAATAATTATTATTGACAGTATCCATGTTACAATGTCCTTAAACCCGAATAACAGTCACAAACAGTTTGGAAACCAGATTCGGGAGTTTTGTTTGGACAAGAAAAACAGATACACCATTCACACACCATTCACTCTTTAAAAAAGTTATAATAATCATCTGAAATAATGATAAATAAAGAACAAATACGCCGGGACCCCAGAAAATGTTTTACTTATCAGAAATGTTTACTTATCAAGATTTTACTTTGCCGGATGTAGTTGTATTGCATTTTATTACATTCAGTATCCAGAATGTTGTTCACTATTAAAGAAATATATCTAACATATGGTTCAGTAAAGATGCATGGACTGGTTGTTTATAAACAGGAAGACGAGAACACGTACAAGGGTCACACGCGTGTCACGTGTATGTAGATTGAAACTGGAAAATATTGCTTTCACTTTCATTCAGGCAGTCGTTTGGCCCCTTATTGCATTTGGTTAGCAGGACTCGTTTCTCATGATGGAAGAGTAGATTTGAGGCAGGAAACATTAAGAAACTAAATTTTGTTTGAAACTAAGAATTGAGTTTACTAAATTAAACTTGATCTTCGACACAAGCAAGATTGCGCAGTTGTTATCCACACATGCAAACTACTTTTACCATTTTGATTAGTTATGTCTTACTATTTAGCGTCTTCGGATTTAGCAGTTTTAAGATTGATCAAATCGAAAATGTCTCAGTGAATATTGTGTTATTTAAGATAAACATGACTCAACATGTTTTAGGATTGAACATGTCATAGAATTGAACGTGCGCAGTACTTGTACTTTTGTATATGCAAATTGAACATTTCGTAGGGTCGAGAATGTCGTGGGATTGAACATGTCTGGGGATTGAACATGTTTTGGGATTGAACATGTCATAGATACATGTATGAACTTGCGCAGTAGGATTGAGCATTTCTGAGTGTTGAGAATGCCTAAGGATGGAACATGTCCTAGGACTGAGCATGTTTAGCATGTTCGGGGGTGAGCATACATGTATCTCGGGATTGAAAATGTTTTAGGATTGAACACGTCATAGAATTGAACTTGAGCAGTCCTACACGCGAGCGTGAATGTCTCGTCAATGCACAAACACCAACAGCATCAATACATTTTTGTGACGACCGATGTATATTAACAATCTGTCTTGGAACTATAAAATATATTTCTGTTTTACGCCAGGGATGATACATGTATATACCAACATATTTCTTTCAAGAGTTGTATAAGCAGTACACTTGCGAAATAAAACAACTAGTTATATAGATTTACTGTCCGAAAACATGTGTTTTTTATTTGTCAATTGCGTCAACTGATACGTATTACTTCACTGATGTAAAAATATACCGAGACGTTGTTCATTTCAAACTAAGGGGTTTTGGTTCACGATTATGGAATAACTACTACTTATCATATTTGACCTGCCGTGTGCATGCGCGCATACAATTCCACTGCACGTCATGGATACGCCACGCTGTGTTTGGCTAAAGGTTTATGCAAACTTACAGGTACTTGTAGTAGGACAGACCTATTAGGATACGTACACACTGAATGCAGGCCTTGGTTCGAATTTAAATTTGAACATGATATACTGAAATACATTGAAAATGAACCAGAGAATGTTTTGGTAAAGTCTGAAGAGTAAGCTTAAGTGAGGTGTTATATATAGTGGGGGGGGGGGGGGGTGTTATAATTCGTTTATAAAGCTTTAATTATCACCAAGACGTAATCAGAAGAGAA
>JAUELE010228025.1:0-12298 GCA_031471655.1 Diodora aspera | reverse complement strand
TGCATAAGGTCTCAGTTTTAACGTTTCAATGTGTAAGATAGATGTTCAGTCATTTAGATGGTATTAAGAAAGTCTATTTCGCCGTAAGGTGTACCGTAGGGTTCATTTATAACCCCTTTGAAAAGCTTTAATCCTTAGTTGCATTCCACACTACCTACATGTACACTAATGATCGACTCAGTCTTCATGCGCAAGTTCTTTTTTCTCGGCGTCACAAGGCAAAAGCCGTTCACATTTATTAAAGAAAGTAGTATGTCGTGGTTTATAAAATTTCTACTAGTAGCCTCCCGCCGATACAACGACCTTTTCTAAAAACAATAGTTTTCTACAACAATGAACCAAACAATCAGTTTCAGGAATCTAAAGTGATATAAGTATGTACTAGTTTTGTCTGTACTTGCGAGTCCTGTTGTATCTATAATATGACAAACACCATCCCGGCTGATCACATCTTCTTGAGTATTTTATGTACACTTCTGGTACACTTCGTGACCGGGCTAGTCAAGGTATACGACAAAAGGCGAGTTGAAAGAGTTGCTGTGGTGAAACCTGCAAGCTGTGACTCGCCCTCATACGCCGACCCATACCTCTCTCTCTCTCTCTCTTTTGTGTGTGTGTGTTGCCCGCTCCCCCCCCCCCCCCAATCACATTGCGGGATCTGCCACTGGTACTCACAATAAGCTAAAGCTTGGGGTTTGCGGGATAGAGGGCAAGGGGATTCGGATCTGGACGATCCAGTTTTTGTCTGCTCTTTCACTATCGATAAACGAGGGGTGGGGGCTGTGTCACTGTCTTCACCACCTTCAAACAGAAATGTGATTTTGTCAAATTAGAAATACTTTCTCCGAACTATACCATGCATGGTTCTTTTTGTTGAATCTCTATGAGAGAGACGGATTTGATTGGCTTCAGGCATATATGAGTGTGGTGGATATACCTTTATGGTGGATATACTTTCAGACAAATCAAATGATTAACATTAAAAGTATATAGGTCACTAAAGTCAGCAAGTCATGGAATGCTGTCATCCAAGCCTTTCAAACAGTGGATCTATAAGAGTGTTTATTTCGTTCTTGGTGAATGATTGTCAAGAACTGAAGACTTTGTTCAGTACGGAGATGCAGCATCGCATATTCTTAAGCTTGGAGATTAGTTATGTTGCAAAAATTATCCTTGAATCGCATTTGGAAGCGAAATAGGAATGGAATTAAGGTGAATGAGAACAAACCTGCAGGAACACAGAAACAAGAGAAACATAACGGAGAGGTGTGTACATGTAATTTCTTTTCGCAAATGTTCACTTTTTAAGACATGGGCCGCACTTTATGTACATTATTATAGCTAAAGAGTGACATTGGAAACCACTTAAAACGATTTGGTCCGGAACGTATACATAGACGAACTGTAATTGATCATGAAGATAACTTCCCACATTTAACTCTGTACACAACACATATTCCAGTACCTCGAAGTTCCGAACACTTAAAATATTTGTAAATATGCAGTTCATTTGAATTGTGTGAGCATGTGCATCATGATATAATCAAAAGGTAATTAGATAAAGATTAAAATATTTATGGATTTCAGCAAACATACACGATCTGTAAGTTTGTAACGAGCGATGTCTATATTAAACCGTCTGTGTTAATAACAAGTCGGCATATCAAAGCTGCAAGATAAGTATCAGTTATACATCCCCTACAGCTAGTTATCATCTGATTGCTTCTGGACCCTCATCAATCGAAGCAATAAATGACAATCTAGCGATAACTCCAAACCATATCGCGACTTGTGATGTTCCCAAACTGTTACGTAGCTACATGCTTATATTAAACACGATCTGGGGCAGCTTCTAGGCTTTTGTTAAAATGTAAATTCGCTTAATGTAAATATGAATGTTTGTGTTTAATTATTTCTAATTAAAACGGACAGAATTTCTGCTGTTTTCATGACTCGCTGAGTTGACGAGATTTCATAACCAAACGCCAGGGGCAACTCAAAGTAGATTCGGGGGGCCGTATCACAACTCCTGTGTTTTTATTGGAAGACTTTGGATGACTAAAAGGCAGGCTTTATGCCAGCAAATGAATGAGTCAGGTTTCTCTGGTAGTAGTAGTAGTAGTAGCAGTAGTAGCAGTAGCAGTAGTAGTTGTCCTAGTAGTAGTAGTGATGGCAGCAATAGTAGAAAAAGTTACAGTGGCAGAATAAACACCTGTAGTTGTATAGATCTGCAATAGTAGTGGCTGTAGTAGTAGTGATGGCAGCAGTAGTAGAAAAAGATACAGTGGCAGGAAAAACAGTTGAGAATGTTGATGAGAATATGGGTAGGAGTGAAAGTATCTGATGAAAAGTCTTCAGTTGCAGAGATATGACTTACATACAGAACTAATATATGATGTATTTGGAAGAAGTGTCAACTAAGATTGCTATGTTTATACACGCGTCCATTGAAGGCAACCAAACCAGGTTTTATTTGCAAGGTGACCCCAATTATGTCAAGCAATGTTCACTTCGAAGATCAATTTTTATGAGGCAATGTTTTTTTACTGACACTACGAAACACCAGCTCATAACAGCTTCTATTTTCAATTATTATAATTGTGTCCATTTCATAAACAACGTGACATATATTTATCTTTGATATGATATTGAACGAATTATAAGAGGGTAGTTTGGAATGAGATTGCATTAAAGTAGATATAATTTGTCATATAATTTATTCTTTTAAAAATACATGTTAGTAACATTTCTTTTATGAAAATACAAATATCCGCCTAGTAACTTAAAGTACGTTTAGAGTTATGAGACGCCCCCTGGTATATCGCCTCGTCACTGAAGTCAGTCAGGCTTGAGTTTATACAGAGCGTGTTTCTCGCAATGTGACTCAGTGGAGGCTAGGCTGGCGGGCTGAAAACAAAGTCGCCAATCGTACAGTTGGGTAGATCGGGTGCACTCGGATCTGCTTCGGCGGTTTCTTACTTATTCAGCTGGAAGAATGGTTTATGACGTCGACGGCTAATAATATCTCGATTCCTACACGACTATCTGTGTTGTTTACCGTCATATTTAATAAGAGAGGCACTCGAAGAAGGCTATTACCAACAGGACTTACCTGCAAGCAAGACGTTGAAAATGATTCGCCTTACGCCAAAAATTATGTGGATGTTAATTTGTATACAGTGTTTCTTCTTAGTCAACATAGCATACTGTGATTCTAATACACAAGGTAAGATTTAATTTTATTTTACTGATTTTAAATCATTTTTTTTCAGTGACATCATTCGAAAAGAGTTCCTTTCGCCCTACCTACTCTTTTCTATACTAGCATTGGGCTAACTGACCATAAGCCTAACCTAACTTAACCATAAAGATGACACTGTATGCGAATGTTATTAATATCATATATACATATATACATGTGTTAGGTTCATGTAGTTAGTGTATTTTAATATACAGGCCAGTAAGGGGGGGGGGGAGCGAAAGGAACTCTTACCATTTATTATTGATCGACAATAATATTATAACAAGTAAAAACTAATTTATTATTTTGAGATTTTAAGGAAAAGTGAGAACACAAGTTTAACCTCGTTGAATCAACAAAGGTAACTGACGCTTATTAAACGTGTTAATGTGATGTTTCCTTTTGGATAAAACATCAAATGTCACGTGAATAACGGCACATGAAAACGTGTCTGAAATAGACATCAAAGCTGAAATCTACAATTAATTAATTTACCACAACAATGAATACATCTTTTGTTTAGCATGGCGGCTAGCTGCTCGTGTAAAAGCTTCTCTGTAAGATATGACACTCATGTATGGACAAAAACACGCTCCTAAAATACCAGTGGTATGAATATGACATTGTCATCTTATTATAATTCTGAATGAATATGATAATGAAATGATGTCTATTTAGATAATGAAATTGGGAAATAACCCTTCAAATAATTCATTATTACGGTTGTTAGGATAATTAAATGAGATGTTGTCGAGCGCAGATTGTTAACATTAGACGGAAGGCTGTTGTCAATCTCGTATCCGAGTGTCAGAGAGCTTGGTAAACTCATCAATACCTTGTGAATATTTACTTTAGATGCACCTAACTATCTACCTGAACACGAATCTACTTTCGTACAGAGAAACTGGGTAAAACAGCCAACCGACCTCTTCCAAATGCTTGAACACACTCCCAGTCTCTGTGTGTGAAGTTATGTAATATTAATTGATAACCAAGCATGAAATCGCATCGACCGTGTTTCGATCGCGTGCACTAGTTTCGTATCAGACATGTGTTTCTCGGAATATTAGATTCCTACTGACACAGCACACACGAAATCGATTAGCTAGGTCTCTTTTGGTTTGAGGTATAAAAGATCTATTGAGGTAGTGAGAGCGGTCTCATGTTTACTTTGTTGGGCTGTTATGTATGCATGATGGAAGCAAAAGAATAACAATATGACTTAATTATTACATAGTGACTGGACTATGTTAGGCTGAAAGAAATTCCTCGAAAACGAAACTCCAGTTGCGGTTACTATCTCAGTATGACACGTGTTACCTCTTCGCTGTGCTCTCCTAAAATAGAGGCATTAATGTCAATTCACAAATACAGCAATTTTATGTAAACATGTCTTCTCAGCCAGTCTTGGCGTGAACGAAATCTGGACCTAGAACTGAGTAAGGAGGGGAAACCAACAAATGAACTGGCCTTTAGGTCGTTAATACTTGGCGAAACTAGACGTGAAATGTGTGTACTGTTAATGGTTGTTGGCTCAGCTGCTCTGTGGCAGAGTTGAATGTATCTGCGAAAATCAAAATAAAAGTCTATCTCTGAAGAAACGAAAAACCACATACTAGAAATATTTGTTTCCAAATGGTATTATAACAAGCAGATACAGTCATTCTTTATCCCCGGCCGTTATCCACGGCATGTCTTGGCCCTTTGACCAGTCACCATGGAAACGACAATACTAACAAAGATAGGGATTTCAAAATAGAAAAATATAGATGTGTGGAGCATGACTGGCGGATGTGTGAGACACAGTTTATAGGAGTATGTCAAATAGTTTCTCCATATTCATCCGAACAAAGCTGGGCGGACGGACGGAAACAGTTTCTACATCCTCCGCTAACTTCGTTAGGCCGGAGAATAAATAGACGGATGTCATTACGCTTTGTTTTATACAGGTATAGTTAAAACGCTGGTTTAAAGTACATCAATATGTCAGATAAATAGTTTTATGTTGGATACCACACAAAAGACAATTCTACTGACGCCGACGTTTAGCTACGCTTGGCACATTCCTGTGCATTTCTCTTTAAAATGTCGTCTGCTCTTCTCGAAGTCCGTCCAGGTGACAAGACGTGTGACACAGGGAAAAGAATTCGCCATGTCCCAGTTAGGCAGTGTAAAGAGCTTTTAGTCGTGTAGTAGTTTACATGAGAATGAGCAAACTCGCGGCATCATTCTCGGTGTCGCTGGGTCATTTGTGCTCGAAGTGCATTAAGCACTACTTAATTGCAGTACAAATGCAAGGTTGTTTCCTCAACAGGCGGAACACGGGTTTAATCCTGATTGTTAGAACATATCTGTGAATGTTCCTTGAAAAGAACGCATACGTTATTTCGTTTGGTCCCAGCCACAAAGTGTAAAAAATGTAAACAAAATTCCTCAACTTATGACGTCACTATAGCATCACCCTCAGTGGAATTAATGTTTATAACATTTATGTTCTGTTTAGATGTAATAATCTGTCCGCTTATATAGTGCCAAACTCAAGGGACTATGTGCATCCTCAAAGCAGTCGACATTATTACCCTGGTCATTTGAACAATGTACAATTCACAACAATTTTGAACTCCCTAGGGAGTATACAACCCAAACTGCGCTAGAAGGTTAACTTTCACATTACAATCACGTTTTGATCAGGTAGGCCTGCTCAGTATAAGCTGGGTGGAATAAGGAAATTTACAAACAAAACCACTTGCCCAAGGTGACAACACCGACAGTTCTGGTGCTCCAGTGTGAGGCAGGGCGAACCCTTGAATGCCTAGCACCTTTGTAATGCGATTCACTAATATCAGCACTCAGGTTCTCAAGCTCATGACCTGCTTCGCACAAGAAGCTGTTTTAGTTTGAAATAAAATATTCGTGTGGTAAAACTAAGGTCCTCATTTGTGCATTCTTCAGAAATGAACAACTGAAATTGACAACAATTCATTTCACGTTTAAATATCTAGAAAAAATACCTAGTCAAACATTACAGCAACCGTATTCCTAGTCACAGCCGGAAACGGGGGAAATATACAACTGGTGTATATAGCACATGCGTCAAAACACGGAATTTAAGTGACAAAATCATGACCTGGTAACAGATGTGGGTTGGGATGTAAAATTTCCAAATAAGGTCACTGAAAATAAATATGAAACACTCAATGATGTTTATCAGTCACTAATTTGCATATGCAAATGTGTAGCTCGTGGTGTTTGTAGATTGACGTTTGTGAGCGGTTAATGTTTACTTACGGACAAGGGTGGACGTATTTAAGTGGTGTTTAATTGTCTGGTTAGGGAACGGTATAATGCCGGGGCACGCCTGGTTACGTTGTTTAAACAATTCTTGACTTTCACTGTTTAGGAGGGGGCATGATGTAAGAGCGCAATAGGTACGGTTTACATTTGTTGAAACAAAGTCTGGATTTAGAATGCAATGTCAAGTATCTCTCGCTTTCCAATTAAATATGCATCAGTTTATGAGACATTCTGTGTAACTCGATTGAAAAGAGCGACATTCATTGTATGATCTGACCCTATGTCGGAACCTCATGTCTATATATTAGTTATGTGCACCGGGAAGCGTATTTAGAATCAAACACGAATGCATGTCACTTAGTATTTCACTGTTTCCATGTATATTTCTCTATACAATGTACATGTAACCATCCCAACAATTGAAGGTTCACTCATTGGAGTACGTATGATATGGCACTTTTCAAGCTTCGGTTTTCGTAGCATTTAGGTGAAATATCCATAAGGATTGATAATACACGATGTTTGATTACTGAAGTTTTGTGTAGCGACTTGCTGAAAACAAAACATGCTAAAATCGGCACTCTAAAACTGGCTAGAAATGTGTAAAAACACCTTAACGTATTATGAGAATAGAAAAAACACAGCGAATGAACATAACCTTCTCATCGTGCAACTGTTCTTTTCTTCTGTTCATTTTACATAACACACATTTATCAGTTATTATTTATCCATCATTATGGCTCTGGGAAATTATGTGAAGGTCATTACACCGATCCTTCAATAGTTGGGCTGAGTATAATGAATAGTACATATAAATATATTAGACTTCCAAGTAAATCTACAACCTGGTCACGTATATAAAACAATTTAACATTAATTTGATATTTTATGTACAAAAGTAGAGAATAGTGAGATGTATAAATAAGCATGTTTAATCGGGATAAAGTAATCTCTCTCGATACGTATTTGAAAAGTAGGACGAGCATGATATCATACCGAAAAAATACATTGACAGTTTGGATTGACATGTGTCGAATTAGAAATTAATCGATATTTTTTGTAAACACTTCACGTGACCTGATAAGGAAGTATCATTAGCTCCACTTGACCTGCGAGTGGACGGTAGTGGACATCAGTAAAGGAGTTGTGTACACCTGAAATGAGTGGCGATAAGCCGTGTATGCGCACACCAATCAGTCATCTGGGTGATGTAATGACCTTTACTCGCTGACCATCAGCTGACCACAGGCTATTATGAATTGCTCACAAATCTGATTAGGTGTTGATCTTGTTTATTCGTTCATCCGTGTTTTCCAGACGTCACATATCCTTTTTCTTCCATCATCTATCATATTATTATTATTATTATCATATTTTACTTTTACGCAAGCGTGCATTTCAAAAGTCTCGATATTCGTAATCATCCCTCTCTCTCTGTCTCTCTCTATCTCTCTCGATCTCGATGTGTTTTACAATAATCTACTCTATGCACTGAATTCTCAACTTCTGTTACAATGTATTGGGGCAGTGTTACCCCTAGATTATGTTGGTTTAGTGTCTTCTCTCTTATGGTATCCAAAGGCGTTCAAGTACAGAGATAACAGTAGATTACCTGCGGCACAAAATGTTATCATCAGAAATCAGTCAAAAGGTTATCATGAGGAATCAGTTAAATGGTATCATGAGAAATCAGTCAGGTAAATGTCGAGATCGATTACAAGGAACGTATTTACAGTATCAGGCAGAACTATGAACATTTGTGGTCCTTCTTTCGAATTCAAGGAAAATTGTTTGATCCGTTACGGTGGCGGATATACACCCCCCCCCCCACACACACACTTTCCCCCATCCCCATCCTGTCTTACCATACTTAGTCACATGTTATCTTACACCATCATTATTCGTGATCATCTAACCAAATAGTTCCGGGTATGACAAAGTATAAATATTAGAACGCAACTGACACACCTTTTTGAGGAAACGGATTTGAAATTCATACTGAGGGAACTGATTAAATGTCTTATCTATTGGCAAGCATGGTAAAAAATTTCTTAGGCCATGACGTCATATCCTTAAAGGAGCAAGTGAATATGTTATTGGACCAATCAAATGACTCATTTTACTTACCATCTCAAGTTATAAACGCGATTTTATTCATGAGTTCTGAAAGTGGTCTGATATAGCAGTAGATCATGAAAACATAAAAAGAAAATAATTAAATTTATTGAATATATTTATTTAAGCGAGCTAGGCATCATCTCGGACCAGGGAAGAAATGGGGCACATTCACCTTAGGTTTGGATACCCGGTGCGACAATCGTCTCTCGGTTCTATTACTTGCGGCCGTAAATGTCTATTGCTGAAATAAAACTGAAATGGTCACGGTACGGTGCCCATACGCCTATGTGGGGCCGGGTATTTAAACAAATGTCTTTATTTTCAAAATTATTTCGAACGCCTAGAAAACAAAATTGAAAGTAAAAGCATGAACGTATTGGAACCCTATAAAACCCAATAGAAATATGAACACGTGATAACCGATACGCTTTTAATATGATTAATACAGGGAGATAACCAGTGTTCCGGAATTTAACTGTTAGCAATTTGGACATGATTTGGAACCTTAACTCAACAAGGTAAAACGTTTCAACTTATTTAAAAGTCTGCTAGTTGAATTATGCATGAACGCGATGAACACGTCTTCAGATAAAATGTACAATGATCAAAACCAGCAATTTTACATTAAAACTGGGTTTTTCTTCATAGTTTTTCTTTAATAATTTTTCTTCATTTAAATCTGTTTAGAATCGTAAAACAACTGCAAATACAAAATAATGTTGTGAAGAATTAATTAATACAAATGTGGTTCTTCGTATTTCTAGGCGTTTTGTAATCGTGAAAGTCTTTCGTATATTAACTATCTTGCATTTTAAGGCTTGTGAGTTGGCTGTCTCGGTGGATACCACTTGATCATACATCAAACTCACAAATCATATGGACGGCTTGCTACCAGCAAAATCGATTAGGATCAATCAACAGTAATGAGCGTCTAGGCTAATGGTTGGGTTTTCGTTGTACATGTGCACCTGTGAACCGTAGATTCATCACGTGCGTGTGGTTATTTCCAGTGCTTTCTGAGGTCACCACCTCTCATCTTGCCCTTTTAAAAACATTCCGTTGACATAAATACCCCATGGCCGCTGCCACTTTCAATTTAGAGGTTGTCACAAATGAACTAAACATATATACCTACCGTTTAAGTGAAACTTTACGTCAGAGGTTCCAAGATTCATAATTACTCCCTTTAGAAAGACCCTGCTGGATTTAAGATCCATTAGATTGCTATAGAATCGCGGGTACAAGACGCTCCATAGGTAAAGTAGTTAAAGTAGCACTGGTGAAGATGCCTGTCTTATAACACTAGTGTATCAGCAAGGCTGGTTAGTTTTCGGCATACCAACTCGAAACGCGATTAAGTCTGTACATATAAACCGACAAGAAAGTGTAAGCACCAGCTGGCAACTAGACTAGACACACTTTAAATGTGCATCTTCTAGTAGGCAGGGATCTTATTGTCTATGCAGTAGATATAATTATATAATGCCCACCAGAATTGCTTGCTTTCAACATAATGTCAAATTTGTTAGCTGCACAGCTAAACGTGTTAAAGATGTAGTTTGGTTGTGCGTTACTTAAAGATGTTTCAGAATGTTAAACACAATGGACACTTCAACAAAATTCTACTTGAGAAATGTCATCATTGACCATCCCTTCAAAAGCGTAACACACAAACATGCTCCTGCTTACTACTCTAAGTATCTATTCTAAGTCTACATTCTACATTTCGTTACCCGTCAGAGTGATGACCTTTCAAATATCCCTTGTACCAGTATTCTTTCTTCTGAAATGCCACGCTGTTTATGAAATGACCTTAACCGTCAAAAACTAGCCCCGGAGTTTTCCGGAATGTCGCTTATGCCGTTAGATTACAGCAGTTCAGCAATTAACAAGTTTTGTCAGAAACGTGGCAACAAAGAAACGAACACGCCCAGTTCGTGTTGGTCAGAATTCGACCCATTTTCAAACCTAGTAGCTAAGACAACCTATTACCTACACGTTGTGGACACAAGGTCTGCGTCTCCCCTTCTCTCCTCAGCATAACATGTTCTGGTCATCAGTGGTCAACATTACACGATATTTACTTGAGGTGGACGCAAATGGACCTAAGTTCCGGTTTTATCCCTGTCATGGGTGAAAGTTATTTATGTCGCGCTTTCATGCTCCAGTGCGTATTCCACATTTTATATCATTACGAGCAGATAGTAATGAACAACAATGATAGTTAAAACATTATTATTAATTAATCTGGTTCCTTATTCTTATGCTTTAAAACTTTATTATTTGATCTTTGTCGATGTTGACACACTATTCCGGATATTACTGATGTGGTACGTAAGCATTATATGGCCAAAATTTTATTGAAAATGTTACTAACTTTTCGATGGACGTACTAGCTACTTTCTTTGAAGATGACCCGGATATTAACAAATATGAGCAAGACAGACATGAAATCAGTTTCTGTGGTCGTTTTAAGACCACATATTTTGAACGTTATGAGCGGTTAACATTGTATCCTACTTGGTTTATGAGAGCACAAGGTTATAACTCTTGTCTGTGCGCGACCACATAGATCCGGAAATGTGACTGCGCATGCGTGCGATGAAATATGATCTTGAAAACGTGTTCGTTGTCATAAATCTGGCTATTTGACTAAGCTGTGTATGGTTAAAAGTGAGACCGCATTTTTGATGACATATTCTCAAAAACAAAATCACAAAAGTGATTGACAAACGTTAAGCAAGTGTTTGTACCCTTACTGCGACTAAATCCTTCAAGGGCTTACCAAGCTTTGCAGATGTGACACAGTAAAGCATATGTTCATCAAAGTGTTTACCATATCGTCAAATCTATTGATTTATTTGCTAAAGGCTTTCCGTTTATTTACTTTTTCATGGCGTGCACATTAATTAAACAACCAATAAAACGAAATGTGAAAAACATTTTTAAATGAAACCACTTTTTAAGTGGCGTAAAATAAACTCAACTGGGTCCGCTTGGCCTGATTGATACAACTTTTACGGAAGATATATTGTGTTTAGCTCTTTCACTATATTATGTACTTCTTATTCCAGCAAATATAAGCTTTCGTGGGGAATAAAAGCTGTTTGAACAAATTTGCACCTGTCGCTGGCGTTGAATTATTACAATAGGTACCACCATACGTGTATATATATCAAACAAAGTTATAATACATGTATATCTGAATACGGCTAGCGGTGATAGAGAACATGTGTACTTTAAGGTGTCACTGCAACGTTATTTACTGTACCCGAAAAAGTAAATATACGAAACTATGGCTTTTGTTACAGTGAGTAAGCTTCGTGTAGAGAGAGCCAATCGCGGGTCACGGTGAACGCGATCCGAAAGTCGGCCAGATTTTAAGGACGTGTTAATGAGTGGTAATACAAATAAAAAGACGCCGACGCTATCTTATAAGACTTTTAGAACGAGTTATATTAAAATATATGTGTCACTGGTCCATCACATCCAAATTAAAGAGAGGGCATTCTCGTGCATGCGCCATATACATGTATTCGGACACAGGAGACACAGCACTGAAAACAACCCATATATACTGACGTCCAAAAGAAAGTATACCAAATGATTTCAATTATTTTCCCTTACGTCTTTATGCCATAGTTG
>JAUELE010228014.1:0-12299 GCA_031471655.1 Diodora aspera | reverse complement strand
TACATCATACTGTGAGCTCTCTGTGAGCTCACTGTGACCTCATACATCATACTGTGAGCTCACTGTGACATCACAAGCGTGAGGTCACAACCGTGAGCTATAACTGTGAGGTCATACTGTGAGCAAGTTGTGATCTCACTGTGACAGCTACGTGAGGTCACGTCTTGACTGGGTATGCAGCTGCCCACTAGAATAACTATGCAACTATTAGGCAGCTGCCTGCCAGAATTATTATGCAACTGCCGGCCAGAATTACTATGCAGCTTCCCACTAAAATTACTATTCAACTGCCTGCTAGAATTTCTGTGCAGCTGTCCCCCAGAATCACCATGCAACTGCTCACTAGCATTATTATGCACCTGTCTACAAGAATAACTATGTAACTACCTACCAAAACTGCTCTGCAATCATCTTGCATACTTACCATGCAACTGAGTGATTTCACATGGTTTTCGGCAATCTTTCAGCGACATCACGTTGTTGACGGATTCAAACTCCAGGCTGACAGATAGGTACCTGGCTGGGCGGGATTCGAACGCATAAGGCTTGCACGTTACTGGGCAATTGCCTGCCATCGCCAACAATGAAATTTAAATATTTTCTGAAAGCAACTAAACTAATTCTTATTCAGTCGGTTCCCGCCCGGGCACCTCTCTTTTAGTCCGGAGAGACAGGCGCCCCAGCACCGAAGCGATGTTGGTGAGGCCGTGGTGATATGGCTGAACGATTGCCGAAAACTACGTCAAATCACCCACTCACATCACGTATTCATTCTTTGTTGTCTCATTCACTCCTATGTTAAACTGTGTTTGCCTTAGTTGTTATAAGAATCCACAAACACTGAAGTCCAATGTGGCAAAATAGAATAGTACCTGCTATCTTTTAAGAATTTAAATTCTTACAACATAGGGATGAATGGTTATTGTTTGATGACTGCAGATGTTAATCCCCTGGACTATATCTACCAGTGTGTTGGATGCAAAATGAAGTTGATGTCTGAAGACGAAGATGAGGCTCAGTATATACTCAGATATGTCGCTAGCTCAGGTATGTTTAATGCTCAGTGAATTTGAAATCTCTAGGTACTAGGACTAGGCAAGTTGATTTCAGGGGTAGCGCCCATATGGGAATCTAAGAGCCCCCACCCCCGCGGGGGGCAAATATAGCAATTCGTCGGGGGAGGGAGGGGGGGGGGGTGTCGGGGTTCGGAGTAGATGTGTGTATTTTATTGTTATCTGAAAATATGAAAATTGGCTTAGCAAATGATTGTCTGTAGTTCTTTAACCCCTCCCCTCCCCCCTTTGTCGGGGAATACAGACCCCCAGTCGGGGATCTTCCCGCCCCCGTCGAGGAATTTCTAGAGCCACCCTGGTTGATATAATGTGTATAAATAATATTATGAAGAAACAAATAGCATTTCTACTACTAGTACGAGGATAAGTGATAGAATTAGCTTTAGAGGTTCAATAAATAAAATCGCTTTTACACATATACTGCCGGGCAAAAGAAACGATGCCAAATGATTTCAGTTATTTTCTTTTACGTCTTTCTGTCACAGCTGATCAAAAGGATTATGGGATTTCAACGAGTGTAATTTGATTGACATCATATCGTTGATAAAACTTCCTAATCTTGAAGGGAAATCTCTTGCATATTCAACGCAATTGTGAATTTATTCAGTAGTCTCTCAAAATCTTGGTATCGTTTTCTTTTGTTGTCAGTTCACATAATCTTCCACTCACTTAGCTTGTAAGAACGGAAACATATTTCAGATTGTTTTCACCTATTTCACATTTTTAAAAGAGAAATGTAAATGTTATGACAATGTTGTTTTAATGCAAAAGTGTTATGCATATAAATTATTTATATATTACTGCCGACCAGTAGAAACTTTCGCTTTGACTAAGATTTTAAAAATAGTTTGCAGACAATTTTGGAGAAAAGTAGATTGCATGTGTTAAGATTAAAAAGTGAATAGATTGCAGTGCCATAAATTTATTTCGCCGTTTCTGCCGGTCACTTATGACTTGTTTGTAGAATGCCACATCCTGGTTCCCGAACCAACCCTCCACAGCATCGATAAGCTTGTTGTCATCATTGAACTTTGGCCACGCAAGTGCTTTTTCAGTTTTGGAAACATAATGGTAGACAGTCTGGAGAATAGGGTGGGTGGGGCAACAGTTCAAACCTGCTTCCTTGAACAGCAGCCATTGCAACTCGATTAGTATGTAACAGTATGTAATTAGTATGTAATTAGTATGTAATTTTTCCACGTCTTTTTTGTCCCCTGCCGCTGCGTATTCAGTTCCGTCCGTCCGTCTCGCCTGTTGTCAACGCGTTATCTCAAGAACGAACTGACCGGTTTCATATATATTAGGGGATACGCAGACGCCAGTCGATATCAGTAAACTTTAATCAATTTTCAAGGTCATTATGAGCAATTGTGTAATTTTTAGTGCTAACCTGATATCTCACGAATATATCAGAAGATTTCGTTCATATTTGATCTAAAAGTTTATTTTCGTGATGCGCAGGCGATTTTCAAAGTCATCGGCAATTGAACATGGCAGTGTAATCTTGGTGTTCACGTGAAGAATTGGTCATTTGTTGTTCTTATTTTTACCCAAAGGTCTAGTTTGGAAATACACGGACACAAGTTATTCAGTGAGTCATTGTAGCTAGTTGTATAATTTTAGTGTCAACGCGATATCTCAAGATCAAATGGTCATATTTTATTCATATTTTTATTACAAACATCTACGTTAGGGATGCGCAGACACCCGTTGATTTTGGTGACCTTGACCTAATCTTCTAGGTCATTATTCGCAATTTAACTTGTGTAATTTGGTGTTACTCTAGAATTACTACTTTGATTTAATTCGTATTGGAACCACTGTCAACATAGACAATACCTTGACACGAGTCGATTATGATGACCTTGGCCTAATTTTCAAGGCCACAACTTTAACAATATCTGAAGGACATTTTGACTGATTTCATATTTAGTCACAAGGTCTACTTTTGGGATTTTTGACCCCAGTCAATTTCAGTGACCATGGCCTAATTTTTAAGGTCATGTGCAACTGAACACGAAATTTAGTGCTGCTCAAGAGCTGTTTGATTTAATTCATATTCGGTACCTTGGTCTACATAAACAATGTGCTGGTGATCCTGACATAGTTTACAAGGTCACAGCTTGCTCACAATGTGATTTTACAAGAACTGTTTTAAAGGATTGTTTTCGTATATGGTACCATGTTGTACATTGATGATATCAATGATATATAGAGCAGCCATACACCAGTTGATAATGATGTTTACCTAATTTTCAAGGTCATAAGGTTTTCTACGGGTGATTTAACATGTATAACTTTGTCACAACTTGATAATAATGTGATTACCACCTCTGTCAGCCATTTCTCCAGAGAGCCTAGTTATTGGACATCTCAATGTTAGGTTACTGTGTGCTGACTTTGTATATCCACATCTGTTGTAGTTGTAAATATTTGAAATTTACGGCGGTTCTTTAATAGACTGGCGCACTTTCCACAGTAAATTGCCATAATATTCTCCATTCATTGTCGTTCCATGTGAAAGCTAATAAATACGAATTATTCCTCTACTGTCCCAAAATGTAGTGGTCATCTATGTCTGTTCAGCACTAGCAAACTAATGCTGTAATTGTTTTGATGTTTAGTAAAGATATCCAATTACTTAGTTGATTATTCCCTGAAGTCGATTCAAGCATAAAACCATCATAACTATGTTAGACTCATCCTCGAAATCCAGGTTATAATTAACTACTGTTCCCATCCGTCAAATATCCTGGACCCACTCCTATTCAAGACGATCGTTTTGCGAGAATGGAAAGTCCCAAAATGCTAAATATAGACATTCAATGAAATGTCACATAACTGCACGAGAAGTAACTCTTGATAAATTAAAACACATAACGTATTTACTTCGCCGAGTGTTAGGAGAGACGCGCCAAATGATTGGACGCCAGCTTTTGCTGTAGAAACTTCACTGATTGGTCAAACCGCTTACCTCGAAACGATCGTCTTGAATAGGAGTGGGACCAGGGTATTTGACGAATGGGACAGTAGTTAATTATAGCCTGGATTTCGAGGATGGGCAAGAACTTGAATTTAACGATTCTGTTGCCCTGCCTCCCATGATGGACTTAGGGCTGCACATTATGGGTAGATGGATACAATTCTTTAAATATCTCCTCTGAAACCAACAAGCATTTAAGTTTATGCAAATACTTTGCCCCACCCCACTTGGGGCTTAGGGTAGGGCACAATTGAGGGTAAATAGGTACACTGGCTTAGATGACATGTCCTCGGACACTATTAGGCCAATCACAATCTGATGACTGGCCTCTGAAGCTGCCAGTCCCTCTTGTGCACTATATTTTCAGTTTTGTGTTATGGCTGAAATATTGCCCTTGCAATGTAAAACATCCACTGCATTGCAGATGTTATGCCCAACTTTGGGAAATAGCGAGATGTAGTTCTTGAGGAAGACAACCTGACTGTGCCCTGCCCAAGACATTAAAATTGTTTATAAATATGAGACTGTTGTTTTAAGGATTATTTTGACTCCTCTTTGCAAATGCAGCTTTCTTTCCAGACTTTTGATGACTGTGTGGCTAGGGATGG
Organism: Diodora aspera; assembly: GCA_031471655.1. Classification (NCBI taxonomy): domain Eukaryota; kingdom Metazoa; phylum Mollusca; class Gastropoda; order Lepetellida; family Fissurellidae; genus Diodora; species Diodora aspera. Next base: position 7,635 of record JAUELE010228014.1, on the reverse strand, counting down.
GCAAGACTGTGATCCCGAAAACCTCTGGTTACAAATTCCATTTTTCTGTGGCCATAGTGCTGACTGCTGGTAAGTTTCTGTTGATGATTCCAATGATCATGGAATATTTGTCCTCTGTTGAAATAGATAAGCACTAGAATAGAATTCATTTCACAATTAACATCATCAATCTTTCCTTCCTTGAGAAATCATTTCGCAGCTGGTTTCACCCCATGAGGCTTCCGGGGAGTGGTGTGGTGTCACTTAGATAGAATAGGGCCTCAGTAACCCAATGCTTGTCGTACAAGGCAACTAAAATGGGGGACTGTAAAATGGCTGTAAAATTTGCTTTCTCTTTCTTACTCTTGATCCTGTGTTGTCCCTTTTCCAGATGTGCCTCTTGCACATCAAATTACGCTATGGCTGAAATATTGCCCCCTGCAGTGCAAAAATCCATTTCACTCGCTCGCAGCTGGTTTCAGTGAAGAGGGCTAGCTGTTGGGTACAGCAGGAGATTGAGCATTTCTTATGACAAATCATTTCACAAATAGTTTCTGTAAACTTGCAGAGGGGCACAGGATAGCACATGGGTTAGTGCATCAGCCCAGATACCTGCCAGTCTTGGGGGTTGTGGTTCGAGTCCCACCCGGGCACCTCTCTTTCAGCCCGGAGAGACAGGAGCCCGACACCCACCAAATCATGGTGATGTGGCTGAAAGATTGCCACGTTAAAACCCAAATTGCTCTCCCTCACTCACTCAGTAAACTGACGGGTTGGCTGGGTAGCACCGTTGGTTGAGCATCGGTCTTCAGACATAAGGATTCTGGGTTTGATTCCTGCTGCAGGGTGTGGTGATGTGAGCAAAAGTGGGCATATAGCTGAAATACTGACGAGTACTACTATAAATCGAACCAACCAACCAGCCAGTCCATCTGTATGCCTAAAGAAGGGCTAGCTGTCAGGTATATCAGGGACAAGTACAGCACATTCAGTTGTGTGCTTTCCTCAAGATGAAATGCTGGAAACATTATGACATGAAAGAAGAAACATTTTTCAGAAAACTTGTTGAATCAGAAAGCGATTAGGTTAATGCTAAGGAGTAGTAGTGGCATGCTATAAGTAATGAATTTCTTTTGTTACAGGATTCCAGGCAGCCGCTGGGCTTTAGAACAAGCCAAGCGTAATCTTATGTATAATTATCTGGTGGTTGGGATAACTGAAGAACTTGGGGATTTCATAGCAGTTCTCGAGGCAACAATACCAAGGATATTCAGGGGAGCAGTTCAGCTGTACAATTCAGGTGGGTCAAGTGTGACAAAATTTACACCTGGATTAAGAAAAATAGTCAGAGAATTTTCAAAAACGGACAAAATTCAGAAGAGTTTTTTACAATAAACTAAGTGTGGGTCACAGTAACCTAAGCACTGGCTTTTAACTCTTTGCCTCCGGAATATGTTTTTCACATATTGATCTATTTAGACGGAATATCCGTGTAGAAAACGTACATTTTTTTTACAATATAACTTAACTCTTTACTGGCGAAATTACTCTTTGCCTCAGGCGGCGCTGCCGTTTTGATTGGTCTGATTCACAAAGCTATGACAAATAAGGGGATTCCCCAGGTTCATAGACGATGACATAGACGATCGGATAAAGTGATCAAAACGGCCGTGCCACTGTAAGCGGCTTGCCGGAGGCAAAGAGTTGAACTTATTTCTGGGACTAAATGTTACTCTAACTATGCCTGTATCTTAGATTTAAATTTTACACCTACTCTTGTGTTGTTAGGTCTGGCCCTTTATCAAATAGTTGTATTACTGCAGTTATACAGAATGGGGTGAGATATATAATGATGTGGATAGTGTGAGGCCCAATAATCTGCAGGTCTGGATGTCATGGGTTGGAACCCTGGTTACCTCTCTCTAGGCTCAAAAATTAACTTGACAATAACACCTTATTATCCACAAATGCTTGTTCTCACTCTTGTAGTTCCATTGCTAATATCTATTCTGGTGAAAAAACTAAGGGATCACATGTTGTATCATGCCAATGGTAATGATTGATCCAGAGCATGTACAAACGATGCCAGCAGGTTGTCAGGGCATGTGATGGTTACACTTTCTACAGAGATGACAGTGACTTATGTAATTTATGTGTGCTATAAGTGTTATTATTGTTCTAGTGGTAAAGGTTATTTGATACACTTTTTAGCGATCCTTTTTTTTTTGCTTCAGTATATTTTCACCTGGGCTGTACCAAGTACATGCATGTGCCTTGTCTAAGTGTAAAACAGGGGCTTGCAGGGTTTTCATTAAAAGCTGATTGGCAATTGAAATCATCGATTAAAATCGGGTTTGGATCGGTTGTTTTACGAGGAACATAAATTATTCAGCGTAGGCGGCCCCCTTGACCCCCGGCCAGATCGGTTATATTGGTCAGTCAATCGGTTGTTTTATTTTAAAATGAAAACCCTGGGCTTGTTAGAATCAGGCTTATGACTTGACCACTGTTCTATACGATCTGGTGCCTGGTGCTCACAGCTGCTGTGCCCTTGCTTTACTGAACAGATATGTCTAGTTTTTTTTATTAATTTTTGGAAAGTTGCAGTACATTACTGGGCAGTAGTATAATCCACTGGAACAAGTCAATCTATCAGTTATACAGTCATGTCTAGGTCAGCCTACTCTGTTCCTTTGTACACTCTGGAGGTCTTGCAGATATCGCATAAAAACACAAATAACTGTTCATTTAAATGTTTTCCCCATAATTTGTGTCTTACAACTTTCACGATAGGAACCAGACTTTTCTAAGCTGCATATTCCATCATTCATGTACCCGTCATGAACTGGCATATTCATCCGTCTACCAATGTCCACATTTATACATTTTTTAATTGCTGTGATCTTATATGGATGTAAATCAACGTCTACAAATGCATACAAATCATAACTGTCACATTATTCACTGACATGATAAGCTTCTTCGGCTTTAGAGGATGAATAAAAAATTTGCCAGCTCCTTTTGGGGCAGCAGAATAGCAAAGATGGTGGAGTATTAACCTACGAATCTAAAATCGGATCTGCTAATGGGGGCTCAACAAGTTCTCTGCATTAGCCAATCTTGCTTATATGCAGTGATGAATTGGTACACCAGCCATAGCTTGCAAGTTTCACCCCATCATCTCGTTCAGCTACTTACTGGTGATGCAGGCTTTCCTCAAGCAATAAACTGGCCGTGTCAAAGTTCAACAATGCTGTGAAAGCCATTAAAAAAATGTAATAAATTATTCCCAGCAGAAAAAAATATATTCTAGTAGTTCTGTCGCCTCTCCACGTTTGATGATAGTTGAACAAATGTAAATCAACTCATACAAAAAGCATAACTTCCACATTATTCTATCATAATACATTATGCAGTCTCAGTGTCTCTGACTTTGAAGGATGAATCCAACATTTTGCAGATACTTCCTGCTTCAAGGCCATTGTTGCTGTAGGCATGACCATTATTTTCAGAGGAGCCGTAATTGAATCTGAGACTTACACAGAAAGCAGTGTGATAATTTTTATGATGTTAATATCATCCCTGGTTTTACCACTATTTGCAAAAGAAAAGTCTCATCCCCAAGGTAATCCATGAAGACATGGTCAAGACACTTGGTGAGGACTGTACTTCCTATTCCACCATTACAAAGTGGGCTTATCTAATTTTTCTCCATTTTTAGAAGTAGCTTGCACTAGTTGACTTTCAAGGGTATCCATTATAATGAACTAAAGACAAACAATTGAATTCTTAGACATAGTCTTGTAAGTGGTGGTAGTATGCAGTCACATCAAAAAGTTCTAGTTACTACTTAAGTTTCTGGACTTGGCTTAGAAATGTTTGAATGCCCCTCGTACAAGTATGATAATAAAATCCATAAACCAGACTGATTCAGAGATCTATTTGGTGAGATTCATCAGAACCAGACATAGCCAACATGTTTTACCACATCCAATCACCTAGCCATTGTAATCCAGACTAACTACTGTACTCATTTTAAAGGTTGTAAAGCATACAGACTGATTCAGAGATCTATTTGGTGAGAATCATTAGAATCAGAAATAGTCAACATGTTTTACCACATCCAATTATCTAGCTATTGTAGTCTAGACTAACTACTGTACTCATTTTAAAGGTTGTAAAGCATCCAGACTGATTCAGAGATCTATTTGGTGAGATTCATCAGAACCAGACATAGCCAACAGGTTTTACCACATCCAATCACATAGCTATTGTAGTCCAGACTAACTGCTGTACTCATTTTATAGGATGTAAAGCTTTCAGCTTGACCTATTCAGAAGTCGCTGGAAGTCTGAGTAATGTCCAGTAACTCTGTCTTGTCCTCGTGCTAATGTTCAAGCCTTATTGCATCTGCTGTCTAATATATAGTGACAGCATTTAATCAAAACCCTCTGTGGACTGTAGATTAGAGGGTTGGGACGTATCTCGTTATGTGTGGACTTACTGTCTCATCAAGTCCTTGGGAAGCCTGAATGAAATACGGGGATCAGTGATCTTTCCCAGAAACTTAATGATAGGAAATTAGTTGGCATGTGGACAGAGGTATTATCAGGGTGGCTTGGCGGATAGAGTGTCTGATCAGGAATCTAAAGGTGTTTGGTTTGAATGCCACTGGATCTCTTATGCAGAAACCGTTCTTGCTTCACATAGTGATAATCTGGTAGTCTGAGTGCAGTGTCACATTTGGTTGGCTAGTTGATATGGGCCGATGATTTTGCAGGGACCTATAAATCTGTCTTAAGTTCTATTGTTCTGTTCTTTTACTTCTAAGTACACAATGAACACTATATGTATATATCCATATATTAATCATATGTGTATTTACCACTGATCACAAAAATACTTAATGAGCAGTTTGAAATGGGCCTATATTTCCGGTCTGGCCTGGGCATTTTACCAGCTTTGCCACCCTGTCTTCATTTGAACTGAAATTACCTTTTCTGGAAGAAGGCATTAACAGTTATGTTGCCCCAACAATTTCAGAAATTATTGCACATATATTTATTATTATTATTATTATTTAGATAATGCAGAAGATAGATCAGCACAGGAAAAATCAGTTATGTGTGTATGACCATCCAAGCTTAGACGCTAAGAATTTGCAGGTTAACTGAAAATGCAAACACTTGAAATGTTGATTTCTACCACCCACCCCACCCAATTTTTCCTTTTAAAAAAAAATGCTATTAATGTTGACATTTATACAATGAACATAATATGAAAGACTTAAAATAACATTGGACTATCTCTTGTCTCTGTTGTAAAAGAGGCCCAACAGGTGTATGCTTCAAGAAGAAAGGAGATGCTGATAAACTAATGATCATAATTAGATAACAAATGGTTGTGAATAATTCTGTCTCAGCTGGAGACAGATCAGCAGGAGTTGCTTTTGATCATTTGCCTGTATTTGTAGTTATGGAAAGTAGCTTGATTACTTTTTGAAAGTTTGGAAATATTTCAAAACTCCAGGGGATTTCAGCATTTTGCTGATAAGATTTCTGAAGGTAATTATTACTTTCTGTCAAACTTTTATGTCGTTAAAAGTTTTATCAGTGCATAGTGAATATTCTACGGTCTTAATGGTAATTTTTTATTTGAAAAATATTTTATATTTTTCAGTTTTCTGAGTTTTTATAAAATGTTATTTGATCTTTTGTGCAAACATTGAACAGGTCCAGATTTTGAATTCTTGTAATTTATTTCTTGAAGGTTAATGTGAATTTACTGTTTTAGACAAATACGCATGCACAAGTGCATGTTCCTGATAGATAGATAGATAGATAAAGACAAAGAGAAATTATCCAATTTCATGACAAACACATAATTAGCTTGTTTAAAAGTAAGTTTGCCAAAAAAGAAAAAAATGGACTTGAAACAAAACATTCTTTAAATCATAGGGGCAGCACATATTTTAGGTGTGGGCAAGTGATGAGAAACATGTTATTTTCATTAAGTGGCCTTTTCATAATGTTTGTTTTTCTTGTATACAAAATATAATGGCTGAACGGGGACAGGAGGTTGAAGAGAGGGCGATGCAGGGATTTCGAGAATACCTCAAACTTCGGGCAAAAGGCTATGAAGAAGCCATGAAGTATAGCTGGTTATCGAACTGTTCATTCTCTTGAGCTAATCTACACTCATCTTGCAGTGAAGCAACAGAAATGCTAGCCATTAATTAAGTCAACCATCTAATTACGCTAGCTGTTTCTTCTAATCTTTCCTCTGCAAACCGCTGATTCTGTAAAGATGAGAAGTGCAGCCTAGCAAGAACTTATTGACCTGAAAACTCCTCACCAACAAACCAGTCGGCGTACCTTTGGATTTCTCGTTGGCGCCAGAATTTGACCTTTGAAGTTGGCTTGTTTTGGCCAAATTGATGAAAGCAAGACTGCATGGCTGTACGTCAAGTTGGTCTTTCTGACACCTCAATTTATCACTGCCTGGGCCCAGCCAAGGTTAAAAAGATACCATCAGTCACTACCTGAGGTATTGAGTGGTTCTAACATAAAATACCTATAAACTGCACAGTTCTGAAGACCAACCATGAAATAAAATAAGTGGTGTGTTAAGTCTAGGTTTACAAGATTGTGATCAGTAGTAATAGTATAGTTCATGAATAATCTAGTCTTCACTAAACTAAATTGAAAAAAATGTTTTGACACAAGTATACAAAAATTAAATCATGTTTGTCTCAGTGCAGTATTGTATGCCCAATGCTTGACATTTCCATTAACCCTCTTGATACTTTATTGCTGATACATCGACTTGGCTGCTGTTGTTTTGATTTCGGGAGCGACTTGGACCTTTTGCCTATATGTGCCCAATAGTGAGCAAAGTTTGAAGAATCCAATCAAAAGTTAAATCAGATCCTAAGTGTTTGTTGCCTTTAGATATTGTATGATTGTGTATTGGATATTGCCGTTTATGATATTTGGATCCAGTAAAGATTTTAAAGTGAAGGATTTATCGACTGATAGAACAGCATCTTCAGTGACTTTCCTCTCACTGGAGTACTTGGTACAATTAGATTAAAATATTGAATGAAATTGGATGAAATTCATACTGAAGACAAACATAAACATAAAATAGAATAAAATATTTCAAAAATGTTTTTTAGACTAAATCTATAAAGCATCATTTATGTTTGCTAATGTTGTGCTCCAAACAGTATGGTGCTAATTTTCAATTTTTTGCATGTAAGAATACTTGGAAAAGTAAAGAGAAATACTTGAACAGTTGCTGACAGTTTAGCTTTACCCACCTGTTGCCTAACCTAGGGTTAACTTCACCCACCTGTTGCCTAACCTAGGGTTAACCCATGTTTTAATCCTTATCAGGGTTAACTTCACCCACCTGTTGCCTAACCTAGGGTTAACCCTTGTAAACCATATCAGGGTACATTTAACTGAACTCACTGTAAGCTGACTCTATAACATTCAGGGGCTCATCACCTACATGTATATGAAATCTAGACTGAGAGGTTGATAAGCGGGGATGGGTCAGATAATCCAGCAGCCAGTTTGTTAACTCAGCTGGTTTCACGACCAAAACTGTCGGGATATCAGCCGATACACCTCGGAAAGTGTGGGTATATCT
>JAUELE010228003.1:0-12302 GCA_031471655.1 Diodora aspera | reverse complement strand
CTCCTTTTCTTTAACTGTTTAATGCATGTTCCTGACTTAACCTCCTTTTCTTTAACTGTTTAATGCATGTTCCTGACATAACCTCCTTTTCTTTAACCGTTTAATGCATGTTTAAGTATGATGTAAACGTTTGTAATACAAACAGATGGCGTTTGATTCCTTTGTAACTGTTACAACAACTATATGATAACAAAGATCCAATATCCCTATCAAAAGTTGAGTAGTGTAATAACGTGTTAGATAATTTGGGTAATTTTTGTCGACATTCTGACAGCAAACATTTTTGGTCCTTTTTAAGGGAATGCGAAGCTGGTGTTCACGTTCTCCTATTACACATTCCGATTGGTTTTGCGTTTCATTGGCTTGTATGGTAATCATGTCAGTGGGCCAGCTGAGATGGACTAGTGTTTGAGATATTAACCCATTAAAACCTTACTGTTTTTAGATATGAACTTTGTTTTGAAGTTGTTGGGGGGGGGCGCATAGCATGAACTCCTGATGTGTATGGTGACCCCAAATGTGGCCGCGGGACAAACATGCCTTTCTCACACACATTTTAATGAAATAGATGGTGTTTAATTGCACAACCCACAAAACAATGATGGACTGTACCTGAACATCTGAGGATTAACGACTGGGCCTTTGGCATGTATCAAACTGTATAATATCCCTGATGATAACGTCATGAATAGCATCCACATATTCTTCCTTCCAGACAAGCACATTGAGAGTTAATTGCAGTGTCATAATCAAATTAAGATCGTTAAAATCAGCGATTATCTACAGCAAAGTCACCCTTTTCCACGTCCGTTGTAATTAACATTCCAAAGAAATGCTCTGAATCAGTCAAGAACATTATAAAAAGATCTATACAAATTATGAAATATTTTGAAATACTTTTTAAAATTCCAAAATTGTTCACATGATCAATTTGTATTGAACTTTGCAGTGTAAATTGTAAAAGAAAATTACCAAGTAAAACCGCTTTTGTCAGCCTTTATCAGTACATTGTATTACACAATGAAGCAACTTACCAGTTTTTGGTTTACAGAATTTGGCCATAGAAATGCAGGCTGGTAAGTCGAAATTATGGTTGATGAGTTGCATCATTGTGTAATATTTATTAACGCCAGCAAAAGCTTCTTTGTTTTTAAATTTTGTCTCACAATGTTTGCACCATAGTTAAATGAAACAATCATTTTAACGTCTTATAAGCAGTTGGTTGGTCTGTTATTAACACAAGCTTGCTATGCTTATTTTTAGCTAGTTGTTGCCGTCCGATATCATGCTCCACTGAGGTAGGTATAACGTCGTTCTGTTGGAGGCAATCTCCGAAAGTGTTACGGTCCTTGCAATGGAACAGGGCAACCCACTTAGTTTGTTCGCGTAAATCTTTCAAAACACTGTTAATTTAGTTACAGCCAAGACGCTTTGGTTTGCATGGCGACCAGGTAAAGCCAGGAACGATAACATGTCCCTCTTTGTTGTCAAAGCCTTGTTGTCACTACAGTCTTCTATAATGTAAAAGGGTGAGCTCACCGTGGCATAGTTGGTACAAAGCTCGAAGCCAATCCTGCAGCCGCTCACCTGGGTCCCGGACTTAGAGCTCACCCTGGCATAGTTGGTACAAAGCTCGAAGCCAATCCTGCAGCCGCTCACCTGGGTCTCGGACTTAGAGCTCACCCTGGCATAGTTGGTACAAAGCTCGAAGCCAATCCTGCAGCCGCTCACCTGGGTCCAGGACGTAAAGCTCGGGATCATATGCCATACTTTGTATAAAAAAGGCCAGTTCTATACTAATGAAAAGTATGAAAACATAAAACATTAAGATTAAAACAATTTGTGGTGACAAATGTTATGAAAAATGTTTAATATGTGCAAAAGAATAACAGACATTATATTTATTCTTAGCGAAGGAAAAGGCTGATGCCATTCGCAGGCCCCAGACTCGAGGCGGAAAAAGGCTAGCTTCCCTTGACCGTCCCGAAGCGCTGCTCTTGGAGCTGATGCACGATAAGACGACTCTTCAGGGCTTATCAAGCGGAATCGACACAGAAGGTAAAAATGCATAGCAGTAAACAGTAGTCTACCTTTTTTTAACATGGGCTAACAGGTCTGCATTCTCTAAAAGCATTCAATTAACAAACAAAAATCTTGGTCAGAATGGCATAATTATTTTAATACTAGAAGACATGTATATCATACATTTCAACAAGAATACTTATATAACATAATTATGTAAAACACAACTGACCATTTACATCGTAATGGCAGATATTTTCCATGATAATACCAGGTAATTACAGGAGTTTGTAACAATTCAACATTGAATACACAGAACAGTTGAAGGCTGCTGCACAGAATAGTCTTCAATTGTATTTGTCCTCAAAAGTTTGGACTGTGATTTTGACAAATTATGAAGCCAAGAATGAAACGTAAAGCAGTGTAGATAAATATGTTCACACAAATTGGTTATATTTTCATGAAATAATATTTTCAGAATGTTTGATCAATACAATCATTTCAATGAGATAATATTTACAGAACCTGCATATGAAATAGTATATTGGCGACTTTATGGAAGGAAATTACATAGCCGGCTCGATATTCATATACCTCGGCGCACCGTTTGCCATTTTCCGTCGATGACGTCACACAGGGCCAGAGTAATTCACGTGATTCCCAGATGCTACCATTCTCATCTGCTCCAAAACGATCCCCTACAGCGATGTATGAAGTAAATATACCAAGTACATTATTTGTGTTCACATGGTGAAATCATGATCTAGTTGCCACTCAATGTCCATTCGAGGTATGTGGTTGAAATTATGAAATTTGTACAGTTAGTATTGTAACGTTTTACCGGTGTCATATAGTAGAATTTCCTCCATAGCCATCTTTTCCCCCGGAAATTCTACTATGTAGCCATCTTTTCCCCCGGAAAAACATTATATAGCCATCTTTCCCCCGGGGAAGATTGACTATATAGTCAAATGTCCCCTTTATAGTCATATTTCCCCCCTTCATATCACTGTTCATGGATGGATGAAAAGCTTGAGCGAGGGATGAATGAATGGAGGCAGGGCGAGACAGAAGGATGATGGGAATGAATGCATGGAAGGAGAAAGTGAGAGATTATTGAGTGAGGATTCAATGGAGACGGGGAGGAATGAATTGAGGGAAGGTGAGAGGAAGGAGATAACTGGAGAGAGGATGAAAGGAAGAGAGCGATGTATGAAGTAAATATAGCAAGTGCATTATTTGTGATTATTTCCATACAACCTTTATAGTGCACTTATATTTCAATATGTGCAATACTATATCTGATATGCTCCAACTCAACAGGCTGCTACCATGTTCGCTGTAATTAATTATAAAGTGTCCTGTTAACTCAATAGTCTTCAACAATAAGTAGCCAGTATACAATTGGTAGAAGGTCACTCTACTGTGACCAATTCAGCCAGCACAGTCCAGCGTGATGTCCACCTGCCATTAATCTGATAGGTATTGTGTCCCACCCAGCGTGATATTTTCTGTACTAAATGAGGGTTACTGACGTTCCGTTTCCAAGCTGTTCGTACTACTGCAAATCAGACGTTTCGTAAATGAATTTACGAGCGTTTCGTACCAGTGTTTCAAACCAATTAGAATACGTTAATGGATATCTATAACATTCCTATTGTGTTAAGGACAGGCACATACAATGTACATCGACCAAGCAAAGACCAATAGCAAAGGGCAGACACAAGGCCACCCATGATGAGAATCACCATGACAGCTATCAAGTAAAAAAGAGGTTGTCCGTCCTGAGCAAATCCAATTAAAGTTTACATATTCAGTAACTTTTTGTAGAAGCTTGTGCCACAAAAGACTCACACTCTATAGTGGGCAATGCGTACAAATTATTTTCGCATTTTTAATAAAATATATAAATACATTTTTTACATAATCTTATATTCGGTACCTTTGGCTTCCCGTAAATGCCGGCTGCTAGGTAGTTAATTGCATAATTGCTCTTTGACTGTAAACATTATCGATCAACAGTTATTTCCAAACCATGTCTTAACAGGTGCCCCTACAGTGGTGTATTCTCGGCGTGGGTATGATTTTTGGAAATACAATTGTCTTTTGCTGATCTAAACGTTGATGTCAGTCTGCCATGACAATCCTGTCGTTATGTAACTCGTTAGGACTGGGTATCAGGTTTCACAAGAATGTTCCGCCATAGAACTCTGTTTAAATCCGGTTTCGTTGTTCGGGATCACTGGGGCTAATCTACCTGATAGTGGCATGAACTATCAGGATACAAAGAGTGTGCAGATCGAAACATGCGTTCCCTTTAACTAACACAACGGCAGCTAATGTAACTGGTAAAAACAACCCAAACACTAGTGTACCATATAACATCATGGTTAACCGATGCAATGATTTAATTAAAACAGGTGGTTTTGTCTATCTGTCGTGTCTATTGATAGATGGACAGATAATATACTTCCCTTAAGCTTTCCTTCAAATTCTATTCTTGAAATGAACACCAAATACACTGTTTTGCTAAAGATTCAAGTATTGTCTATATCTCAGCTGCAGTGAGTTAGGGAGCGACCATTTGAGTTTTAAAGATTTCTAAAATTAATAGTTTGCAGAAGATTTTGGAGAAAATAAATAGTTTGCACAGATAAAAAAGCACATTTTTTAAAACTGTTACATTATATAATTAAACGCAAACTTTCAAATTAATTTTACTCCCATGCAGTAGCGGAAGCAGGGGCATCCCGATCCTCTTTCCAAACGTCAAACGTTCAAACGTGCATACTTCAGCACTGCAGAATTGGTTGATGTCTGTCACAGTAGTGGAAGCAGAAGAGGGGGAACTCTAGTTCCCTCACTCTTTAAAGGGTAAGGACTGACTCCAATTTCTTCACTAAAAATCGTTCAGAACGTGTCTTCGACGATCCAGTAACCCAACAGCTTCCGGTGCCTAGGCGGCCCCTGAACCCTATCCTCATGTCCTTGGAGAGTTCCCCCTCTGCAATTGCTTCCGTCGTTTCTGTAATTATATTGCCTTATTTGGACCAGTTACAAAGTTCATTTTGACTAAATTAAAGGCAGGGGAATGCGTCTTAGTGCTTCTTTAAATTAACAATCTCCTGGGCAGGATACTCCCGAACCCGCCTGTCACACCCATAACTGTGGGACCAGCACTGGATTGCTGGGGGATTAGGTTTTATATTCGTTTTGTATGGTCGTAGTGTGATTTGGGCTTCAGTTGGGCTTGTCTGCTTGATTGCGAGTATGTGAGAATGCGTGAATTGCGTGAGTCATGAAAATATTGCGTGCAGCTCGTGCAGGGGAAGTCGTCTTGGTGTGCGAACGTCGAATGTAAGCTTTGTCTGTTTGAGGTCGCCGTTGCGCAGTGACGTTTCCCTGTGTGAGGATATTATCAGAGGTCGTTTGGACGTGAGTTCTTGGAGTTTTATTTTCTAGGTTTTTTTTATAGTGTAGTATAGTACTTTTGAGTGGTGGTCGTGTGGTAGAGCGTCGGACTCGTGATCTGGCGCGATCTTGTACCCTTGGACAACGTACTTTACTCCACCAGTCTCAGTCGATCCAGCTGAAACTGCGTACCCGGCGTGGAGTGTGGATAACCTTCTGTGCGCCTCAGTGAGTTGGGTAATAATGTTGAAGCGCTTTGAGCAGTGCGTAGTGCCATATTAGCACGCAGCGCTGCATTAAGCGCTATATAAGACTCAACGTTATTACTCGGCACTTCATAGTAATTTGAAACTACACGTTGATCTAACAATTAGTTAAAACGTGTTAAAACGTGTTACTAGATAAGGTTCAGCCAAAAAAACCGGTATGTGGGCTCAACTGAAAATCGATCCAACCTTCAACCGGATATTACTTACAAATTACAATCTTTCTTTCAGTTTAAAGTTGGATATGTGGTCAAACACACTGTGTCTGTTACAAGACGTATGAATAGATAATATACATACACATAAAAGTATGTACATACCACAAATAATACACAAAATAACTAGCGTGTCGTCGGTTTTACAGCCCCTTGAATAGCCTCATTTATTTTGGGACTTCGATGCCATAAAATAAAAGAAAAACATTCCGAACTTTATGACAGAAGATGCATAAACCTTCGGACACGTTACACTTGTAAATAAATGCATCACGAAAGGATTCCGATATCGACCAAGCATTCTTCAGTAATCCTCAGTGAAAGGTTCGGAATGAGATTGGCTATTTGAAAGTAGAAAATAAATCCATCTGCATCTACCTGGACTAAGAGAATACGGCGTTATCTAATTAGCATACACTTTTACAATGTATGATTTACAGTTTATGTTATTTATTTCACGGGTATGCATGTATTTTAGCGTTCGGGAGCATGTATCTAACTTGAAGGCTCAGTTTCAGTACCGTGAACCATACTTAGTCAATGAGTTGCTACAGTACAATGTTGAACACGTGTTCACATTCAGTGTTTCCTTGTTCAAAACCAACATTGGGAGCGATAAATATACTTTAGAATATGTACATATCACGACGGACCCACTCAAAATGTACCATCAACGTAAAACTTCATCTGGTCAATGACACCAATCTACGGAACGATGTTCTGAAAAGTCTCAGAAAGGTTCGGAATGAAGCGGATTATTGAAAGTAGAAAATGCATCCATGTGTATCTGTCGGAACACTAACAACAAATAAGCTAAGGTGTTATTGAATGAGTCACACACTTTTACAATGTATGATTTACTGTTTATGTTATATTATTTCACACAGACAGCACCAGACCTATTTTGCGTTCGGGAGCAGGCATCCAACTTTAAAATGTGTCCTGTGATTTTACTCCGCAGATGCATCGGTCAGTTTATTAAATCCTGTGACTGCAACAACCTGTAACAATCAAGTTCCGCTGACGTATTACATATATGAGAGATATGCAGTTGTTGTGTTTAACTCCCTGAGGGAACGTAACACTAAAACGGGAATTTCACTGAAGTACCGACAAGGCCCAGGTAGGTCAAAACTTAAGAAGTGAGTCTTGGTATTGACAAGCTTCTGATGGATGTGTTCTCTTTCCAGTGTTCAAGAAACATTAACAGGTATTTAATTAGCATCTTCCTGAGCTTTTGTATACCTGAGTTTGTTGATATCAAGAGATAACATGGGAATCAGACCTAAAGGACAATGAATTCAGGTGACAACAACGTTTTGGAAATTCTGTATTATCATTTCTAAAGGTCATCAGTATATTACAAATATTTTGGTACAATTATGACAACAATAATTCCGCCATTGCACTGTGCAGTAATCACCCATGAACATTGACTGGGAATTCTAAAACAAATCGATGGAAAGAATTTTTTTGTTCGCTCCAAATCACCATTTTCTTCAAGTGATGGCTTGCTTGTTGGAAGCAGTCACAAACTACTCCATTTTTTCATGGACACTGACATTATATAATATGAAATAGAAGCAGCGCTTGAGCAACATAACTGGCATCGACATTATGCATTGTAAGCTACTACCTAGTTCACGCAATACATAACTGACATTGACATTGTGCATTGAAAACAATTGCCGTCTTCGTGTTCTAACATAATTGACATTTACCTTACGCATTATAAACTAGTCCCTATTTCATGTTATGCATAACTTTGACATTGTGCATTGTAAACAATTGCCTTTTTCATGTCCAACATATCTGGCATTGACTATGCATTATAAACTACACCCATTTACGTGTGTACAAAGGCTAACGTTGACATTATGCATTATAAACTGCCCCCAATGTTAATGTTTTATATAACTTACACTGGCGTTATATGCATTATGAACTACATCCTTTTAATGTGTTTCATAACATACATTGACATTATGCATTATAAACTAAGCTATTTTCACTTGTCACGCATATTATGCATTATAATTATAAACTACGCCCTTTATCATGTATTGGACAATTCACGTTGACATTATGCAGCAACTTAGAATCTTTTACACGCATATGATGTTTATCGGATGCGTGATTGTATTCTATTACAGCAGTGGAACCTTGTGATAGGACCTTAGTGGCAACGAGTACTCCTCAGCAAATAAAATCGCCAGGTTATCCTTTCAGTGAACCCTAGTAAGTTTTTTCCCGCCTTTCCGATTGCAGTATTACATAGAAGAGCAGATAATTTACTTGGCGTTATAAAAATCTGCTTTGATTTGAAGAATAGATCCATATTGTTAGCAATATTTATCTTTTGGTTTGTGTAAATTTGCATTTGTCTTTTGCATTTATGTCCAAGTTGAAAAAGTAAACAAACGAAAAGTACCTAGGTAGTGAAATGATAAAATACTGTTTCCAAAGTTCCCCACAATCGTGAATTAGAAAATCATGTCTCTGGTCAGTGCATTTGATGAAGTTCATGTTCTTTATGAATACACTTCTATATGTTCCAGTTCCGCTGAATGTACCTGGACAATTACTGCAGAAGATCCAGATAGTACTGTAGAAGTACAGTTTATTGAGAATAATATGGCGAGTAAAGCTGACCGTTGTAGGCTCGATTCAACTGTTATTGCATTGTTGGAAGGTGAGTTGGAATGAAGTTTGTTCGTGTTACCCGCCACCGCCCAGATGATTTTTGAAAAGAAAATTAAATAATAGAGATGCTTGAAGGCCCCTGCAATGGCTTCCAGTTCACAAACGGCTGTGGTAGTTGTGTGCTTATTTTGGAGACTTTGTCTTTCTTAAGAAAATAGGGTTAGTAACAGGGACAGAAGGGACACATATATAGGGGTTTAATTACTCATATTCATGTGATCAGTAAAATGGGCGTCATTGTCAAACATTGTGTCAGTTTTGGATCAAAACATGTGTACACTGAATGTTCACGTACTCTCATATAGAGGTATGTATTACATCAGGCATGCCCAAGCCATATAGCACATGTAACAGACAAGTTGTCTTTTCTTTCAAAGGTTTAATTGCAAAATAGTTCAAAGTCATGCACAAATATCTGACATCGCACACTCGCATGTTCAACCACGGACCTTAATTAATTAAAGTCCGTGGTTCAACCTAAGAGTCATTTCTTGCATCCAGATTCGCATTCAAGTTCAATCTCTATGTACAAGAGCGGTAAATCACCTTGCACGCTCCATCGCAGAAAACGAAAACAAAACGTTCAGTTGTAATCACAAAACCATCATCCAACTATTCCGTTTTTGCCCACGTGTGAAACAAAGACAAAGTTCGATAACTCTAGGTCCAGCAGAGAGGAAATACCACTAAAAAACAAAACCACTTGTACTGCCGATGCTGCAGTTACAGTACAGGCCACCACTCTTCTTTAGGAATCACAGCAATTCACAGAGATCCCCTGGTAGTTTCTTGTTTTATATTAAAAATACTACTTAAAAAAAAATACAACTAAATATATGCGGTGGATTTTAAATATACATGTACAGCAGGTATCTTCAATACACGCGTAGTATGCTCCGTGTCATGTACGGTACTGAACTAATTATTTTTATTCTCTATTTGTAACACACACAGGCAATAGTGTCAACGCGTCAATGGTGAGAACTTGGTACAGTTATACATGGATGGAGAACTGGCAGAAAGCAGGTGACTACTTGTTAGTAAAGGTTTGCGGTAAGAGTTTACCAACTATCAGCGGATTTGAACGGTCTTTGGCAGTCGTTTACCTGGCAAAATCGACTGGTCATGGACAAGGATTTCTTCTCGCATACAAGCAAATTCCAGGTAAGAGGACACCTATACAATTAAAATAGATCCAATTGAAATTGTTTCCCGATTAAGTGAAGCTTAACATACTACTCGTGTGAGACAAACAGTCAACGTCTGTACGTAGGAGTCACCGGTCTTGCTGCAATTGTATCTTTAACGCGAAACTGTATAATGCAAGACAGAGAAACTAAATACAGCTATTTTCTCCTGTTTAAAATAGCTCCTACTAACATTCAAGCCAGCAATACTAGATTAAATGCTTGCCTTCGTGCGAATACCAGTGTAACATGAGTTAGAACATCTCTTTGAATGGCAAAATTGACTAAGCGTATGGTGGTATCATGTATATTTCATGCGAAAGTGCCCACCTATAATTATATATTCTCTGCTTTTTACAAAAGTACACCAGCACCTTGTTAGTTTCAAGATTTGCCTTTTTCAGTTAACTTCACAGGAAGAAGAGAGCTAAATGCATTTAAAGGACCTTACAGTCTTGTATCTCCTCGATATCTAGATGGCACAGTCAAGTAAGTAATGACAATATTATCATCTCTTACACACAGCTCAAATAATGCTATAATTGTACTTACAATGTCACTAACCAGTGAACATTGAGCAGATAATAATGTAATGATCCCATTCACTCAAACTGATTCTGTTTCTTTCCAATAAATCAGCCAATATCGACATTTCTTAAATTGTTTTATATTACATGTGTTCAAATTGTTATTTTCGTGTTTTACAGAGATGCTGATGTAACATGGGTTATTGAGTCACCGTCACCGGATTTCTGGGACATTTACCTTTCGTTTTACGAAGTTGATCTGAGAAGTCAAACCGGCTGTAGCAACAATTACATCAAAGTTTATGAAGGTAAAGCATTGCCATTATGTAAGAAGATATTTATACGAGTGAGTGATATCCACGGTGATATTGTACTGTAGTTTAGTGTAGATAAATTATTACTCGCATGAAATGCAATTAACCTGACAAGCATTAAGCTAAAGGTCGGTCAATAGTCAATAATTCCGTTATATGTTCATTGAAAGGGAGTATTATTTCTGTACTATGCTGAACCAGACTTTTTTGATAGGCGTTCCTTAGAAGTTGATTATAGTAAGAACATCGAGTTGTGGTTATGGATTACAACTTGTTTATTTATTACATATAACGTTTCAGTGTGTATCCTCACACTGTCTTCAGGTATATGAAGCAGACATATAATTGAGAAATTACACATAGGCATTAATTGTGACCTCACAATTACATGACGTTAGAACTTTGTACAAACCACTGTCACCGTAGCGTCATAAAGACGTTTAAGCGTTAAAGTCTATGTAAGTAACATAGTGACTATGCCAAGTGAAGACAGTGTGAGGATACACACTATAACGTTGTATGTGAGTCATTTTTAAAAGATGTCACAATTCTGTGTCCATGAAATAACAAAAATACGTCCTTGAAATCGCAAAGTTGTATTTTGAAACCGAATTGGGGTATCGTTCACCCATCCAAATATAACAAAATTGACCCTTAATTGTGAATAACAATAAAATGCCATGACTTTAACTTCTAATGTCCTAATCTGCATGTCTTTCCCGTAACAACACTTTTTTCACTATTTGTCTTTTCAAGTTATTATTTCATTCAAATTATTCCCGTAGCCGTGACTGTTCTTGCATGTTTGTACTTAGTACGGTGCAGTTTGTCGTTATTGATTATTGTTTATGCTCTACTTCAGTCATACACACAAAACATCAATACAGGGCTTTGCAGTCAGCTTTTCAGTGCAGATATAAAGCCAAACCTCGCTCTAATGAACTTGATTTTTCTGTCCTTTGTTTCCTAAGCAGAGACAAATACTTTGCCATCGTAATCATACAATTCAATATCCATCAATTTCCTGGGCTAGTAAATCATGTTTTCTCGTTTCCAAACTCTGTACATGCATTCAACTTATGCATGACTGTCACTTGCATCTTTGACCAACTCGGTATTCCTTTGTAGTCAATGACGACAAGTTTGTCAATGCACTTTACAGGTTCGGGTACATATAACATAGAACCTTTCATACGTTCAATTTTGGCATCTTTCTTTAAGGCCTTTATTTCTGCCTGTCTGCCTGAAATAATTCTCCATCCTTCCTTCTCTCACCTCACAACCCGCTCTCACCTAACTTTCTGCAATCCTCAACACATAATTGTCCAACTTTTCTTCTTTACCTGTATCCATCACCGCACAGCCTGCTCTGTATTCCCTATCTGCAATTCTCAACACATCATTGTCGACCTTCCTTTCTCCCCTTCTCTACTGTATTCATCAGCTCACAGCCTGTTCTGTCCTCCCTATCAACAATACTCAACACATCATTGTCCACCTACCCTTCTTTATGTGTATCCATCACCTCACAACCTGCTCTCGCCTCCCTATCAGCAATCCTCAACCCATCATTGTCCACCTACCCCTCTCCCTTTCTCTAACTGTATCCATCGCCTCACAACCTGCTCTGTCCTCCCTATCTGCAATCCTCAACACA
>JAUELE010228002.1:0-21222 GCA_031471655.1 Diodora aspera | reverse complement strand
GAAGGACCACAACAAAACTCAGCTACTGCAACAGCAACCAGACAGAGCGAAACCAGAGAACTTCTAAACAACATGGCGGTGTTAAGTGGCAAGCACGTGACGTATGGAAACCTGACAACCTCTAAGCTTATATATAGGAAAACTTTCGTAGCTAATTATCATCTATCTCATTTTGCCTTGACATTATTGCTCCTCAATCGCTGTCTCCGTGAGCCAAGATGTTACTTAATTAATCTGTAATAAGGTTTGTGTCGACGTGTTCCGATTGTCCGTTGCCTGCGAAACATATTGTAATTCTCTCTTGAATTGATCACGAGATCATTAATGATCGTTCTGATTGAAATCCGAAGTAAATGCTTCAAAATGATATTGGATATTTAATGAATGAATGCAAGTAACACAATGCACGGAACATGAGAGAAGACATATTACTGAACATTTAAATTAACGAAATAATTAAGATAAACTTCATTAGGTTCATCTAGTGGGTAGGCATTTGTTGAGACGCGTTTTGTAATAATCGACGTGAATTGTAATACCAAACTGACTTGTTTAGTAACACCGACGTGAATTGTAATAAAAACTGACGTGCTTTGTAATACACAGTCTGACGTGTTTTGTAATACACAGCCTGACGTGATTTGTAATACAAAATTGACGTTTTTTGTAATAGTTGTGTCGACGTGATTTGTAATAAAAACTGACGTGTTTTATAATACTTGAATAAATACCAATACCACACTATGATTCTATGTTAGCGTGTTTGGATTGGAAGTTCCCCTATGGCATTTCAGTGTGGGGATTTTTAATCTTCCATTATCTCACAGACTTCGTGTATGCTTCCCATGACGTTCGGCAAGTTTTTTTAATTTCCTTAAATACCGAGGTAATATAACTAATTACATAGCAATGACCGATGTACACTCAATTGCAAAAGAAACGATGCCAATTTTTTTTCATCAAATTTTGTAATATATTTCTGATTAATGTTTATAGACCACTTTTAATATTTGTGCATAACGGCTTCTTTGTGCCTTTAGCTTTGTTTTGATATTCTAATGAATAAAAAGGTCAATTATCGATCATCAACACAAGGCTACAATATACATACCACGAATAATACACAAAAGGTGTGGCATGTTTGTCGGTTTTACATCCTCTTGAATAGTGTCATTTATTTTGAGACCCCAATGCCTTAAAATAGAACTAACTGCTCTCCGAACTTTCGGACAGAATTTTGAAAATATTAGGAAACCTTCGGAAACGTTACACTTGCAAATAAATGCATTTGGCTCATATTCGGAAAGCATTCGGAAATCGACGGAACATTCTTCGGTAAACACTCAGCGAAAAGTTCAAAATGAGACTGGTTAGTTGAAAATAAAAAATAAATCCGTCTGAAACTGCCAAAACCAAGGGAATACGGTGTTATTTAACCAGGCATACATACACTTTTACAATGTATGATTACAGATTATGTTATTTATTGCACACATATAGTACCAGATCTATTTCAGCGTTCGGAAGTATGTACCCTACTTGAAAGTTTTGTTCAAAGTGCCATCCAAACCAGAACTAATTAATAATTTGATGCCAAACTTATGTGTTCCCTTGGACGTGGCTGAAGTGGAATATTTGTGAATACACTTGGTTTCCGGTTTTATCGGATGCACTATCATTGCATTATTTACGTTTTGGTTACACCAACGTGCAGACTACCTTCGAAGTTTAACATAGTCATGTTCACATTTGAAGTAAATGAGCTGTGAGTGTCTGAAGTTTGCCTTGCTGTCAATATTAGGCTTTTTTTTGAGAAATCTAAGGTCTTATATTTCACGGGTGTTCATTTTTCGCGCATATTTCTTTTGCGCGAATAGCGCGAAAATTAAACACCCGCGAAAATAAATGATTTTACAGTAATTGGTAAAATGTTCAGTTGTAACAATATTGCATGAGAAACAAAAAAATAAAAAATTAATATGATGCAACAAAAGTGATTGCTTTTACAAGCGGTACCTATGCTGGCTTCTTCACATACTGGTCCACTCTACGCACAATTTTGAATTTGCAACACACTGACAGTCAAGAAGGCATATAAACGATTTCAAAAACGTATGATACGTAAATACTTTGTGAAGGTGAAAGCAACACCATCTCTTTTTTTTTGTTTTTGGAAAACATGCCTTCTGCATCGTCGGTGTGCAATGACAGCGAGCAATGAATGCTGCAGTGAACAAGAAAGTACACAATGTGTGAAGGATACGATGAAACTTATGTTGTATGATTGTATGATGACATGATGGGAAAAAAAAAATATTGCATGAAAAAACACTTTCTAAAAATGTGCTCATATGGCCAGTTCCGGCAAATCTTCAAACAGCAAAATCGATTATGTCAGTTTATGTTTATATCAGGTTTGACCCTTAACTTCTTTTGAGGAGTTTATCGTGCTTTACAAAGTAATATAATAACTCTTCCTTATGAACCCTGTTGGGCTTCCTGGGAGGGGTGTGGTGTCACCCAATGTAACCCAATGCTTTTAGTTATTTGGAAGTTTTACGTCAGCGATTTTACTTATCCATATCAAAATAATGATAAATAAAGCAACGTACCGCGACCA
Source organism: Diodora aspera (assembly GCA_031471655.1). Classification (NCBI taxonomy): domain Eukaryota; kingdom Metazoa; phylum Mollusca; class Gastropoda; order Lepetellida; family Fissurellidae; genus Diodora; species Diodora aspera. The sequence continues at coordinate 18,602 of JAUELE010228002.1, read as the reverse complement.
TAGGAAATGTTTTACTTATCTGGATTTTTTACTCATTCAGATTCTTTACTTGTCAGGATTTTTTACTAATCTGGATTTTATTTATCCGGATTTTACTGTACTTGTTGAAAGAATGCCTATGCAGCACAAAATGTTAATTCAACTTGACTCTTTGTGCAAGGGAGGAGAATGGTTTGTATGTCCTCAGGCAATGGCTGAAATATTGAAATTAAATATTGTCATTAAGCCTCATCTTGTTCTCTGTTTTTGTATGTAGGCGTGTCGAGGTCAAGGACTAGATGACGGTACAACGGTCGCTGATGCCAAGGGGGTTAATGCTATGTCCATTGAAGAGCCAGAACCTGTCACCTACAGAATCCCTACAGAGGCCGATTTTCTCATGGCCTACTCTGTTGTGCCAGGTATGTCCTAAACTAATTAAAGAACCATGTGGCTCATTCTGTTGTGCCAGGTATGTCCTAACATAATTGAAGAACCATGCAAATCATTTTGTTGTGCCAGGTATGTCCTAACTTAATTGAAGAACCATGCAGCTCATTTTCTTGCACGAAGTATGTCCTAACATAATATTGAAGAACCTTTATGGCTCATTCTGTTGTGCCAGGTATGTCCTAACATAACTGAAGAACCATGTGGTTCAATCTTTTGTGCCAGATATGTCATAACATAACATAATTGAAGAACCATGCAGCTCATTTTGTTGTGCCTGGTATGTCCTAACATAACTGAAGAACCATGTGGCTCATTTTGTTGTGCCAGATATGCCCTAATATAATTGAAAAACCATGTGGCTCATTTTGTTGTGGCAGGTATGTCCTGACATAATTGAAGAACCATGTGGCTAATTCTGCTGTGCCAGGTATGTTGTAACCTAATTCAAGAACCACATGCTTCTTTCATTGTGCTAGATTTGTCCTAACCGAATTCAAGAATCACATGACCAGCTCTGTTGTACCCACTATGCCCTAACCTAATTCAAGAACCACATAGCCCACTATGTTGCGCAAAGTGTATCCTAATCTAATTCAAAAACGGCATGGCTCACTTTGTTGCGCCAGGTGTTTCCAAACAGAAATCAAGAACCATATGACCCACTTTGCTGTGCCAGGTACGTCCTATTTCAAGAACCATATGGCCCACTTTGTTGTGCAAAGTGTGTCCTAATCTACGTCAAGAACCATATGGCCCACGTCGTTGTGCAAAGTGTGACCCAATCTACTTCAAGAACCATATGCCCACTCTGTTGTGCAAATTGTGTCTTAATCTACTTCAAGAACGATATGACCCACTTTGTTGTGCAAGGTGGGTCCTAATCTACGTCAAGAAACATATGGCCAACTCTGTTGTGCAAAGTGTGTCTTAATCTAATTCAAGAACCATATGATCCACTTTGTTTTGCCAGGTACGTCCTTATTCAAGAACCATATGGCCCACTTTGTTGTGCAAAGTGTGTCCTAATCTACTTCTAGAACCATATGCCCACTCTGTTGTGCAAAGTGTGTCTCACTCTACTTCAAGAACGATATGGCCTACTTTGTTGTGCAAGGTGGGTCCTAATCTTATTCAGGAAGCATATGGCTCACTCTGTTGTGCAAAGTGTATCCTAATCTGTCTCAAGAACCATATGGCCCCCTCTGTTGTGCAAAGTGTGTCCTAATCTAATTTAAGAACAATATGGCCTACACTGTTGTGCAAAGCGTATCCTCATCTAATTAAAAACCCATATGGCCCGCTATGTTGTGCAAAGTGTATCCTAATCTAATTCAGGAACCATATGTCTCACTCTGTTGCGCAAAGTGTGTCTTAATCTAATTCAATAACGGCATAGCTCATCTTGTTGTCCCAGGTATTTCCAAACAGATTTCAAGAACCGTATGACCCACTTTGTTTTACCAGGTATGTCCTAAGTCAAGAACCATATGCTCCACTCTGATGTGCAAATTGTGTCCCAATCTACTTCAAGAACCATATGGTCCCCTTTGTTTTCCAAAACGTGTCCTAATCTAATTTGTGAACCATCTTCAAGAACCTTTGTTGTGCAAAGTGTATTTTAATCTAATTTAAAAACCAATCGGCCCACTTTGTTGCGCCAGGTATGTCCTAATTCAAGAACAATATGGCCCACTCTGTTGTGCAAAGCGTGTGTCTTAATCTAATTCAAGAACAACATGGCCCACTCTGTTGTGCAAAGTGTCTTAATCTAATTCAAGAACAATATGGCCCACTCTGTTGTGCAATGTGTGACCTAAACTAATTCAAGAACAACATGGCCCACTCTGTTGTGCAAAGTGTGTCTTAATCTAATTCAAGAACTATATGGTCCACTCTGTTGTGAAAAGTGTGTCCTAATTTAATTCAAGAACCATATGGCCCTCTATGTTGTGCAAAGTGTATCCTGATCTAATTCAAGAACCATATGGCCCACTCTGTTGTGAAAAGTGTGTCCTAATCTAATTCAAGAGCCATGTTGTCCACTATGTTGCGCAACGTGTGTCCTGATCTAATTCAAGAACCATATGGCCCACTCTGTGGTGCAAAGTCTATCCTGATCTAATTCAAGAACCATATATTCCACTCTGTTGTGCAAAATGTGTCTTAATCTAATACCAAAACCATATGGCCCACTTTGTTTAGGCCAGGTGTGTCCTAATTTAGTTCAAGAACCATGTGGTCCACTATGTTGTGCAACGTGTGTCCCAATCTAATTCAAGAACAATATGGTCCGCTCTGTTGTGCAAAGTTTATCCTGATCTAATTCAAGAACCATATGGCCCACTCTGTTGTGTAACGCGTGTGTCTTAATCTAATTCAAAAACCATATGGCTACTTTATTTTGCAAGTTGGTATGTCCTAAATCAAGAACCATATGGCCCACTCTGTTATGCAAAGTGTATCCTAATCTAATTCAAGAACCATATGACCTACTTTGTTGTGCAAAGTGTAAACTAATCTAATTCAAGAAGCATATGACCTATGTTGATGTGCAAAGAGTAAACTAATCTAATTTAAGAACCATGTGGTCCACTATGTTGTGCAACGTGTGTTCTGATCTAATTCAAGAACCATATGGCCCTCTCTGTTATGCATATTGTGTCCTAATCTAATTCAAGCACCATATGGCGAAATCTGTTGTGCACAGTCTATCCTGATCTAATTCAAGAACCATATGGCCCGCTCTGTTGTGTAACGTGTGTGTCTTAATCTAATTCAAAAACCATATGGCCCGCTTTATTTTGTCAGGTATATCCTAATTCAAGAACCATATGGCCCACTCTTTTGTGCAAAGTGTGCAAAGAACCATGTGGTCCACTCTGTTGTGCAACGTGTGTCCTGATCTAATTCAAGAACCATATATTCCACTCTGTTGTGCAAAGTATGTCTTAATCCAATACCAAAACCATATGGCCACTTTATTTTGCCAGCTGGTATGTCCTAATTCAAGAACCATAAGGCCCACTCTGTTATGCAAAGTGTATCCTAATCTAATTCAAGAACCATATGACCTATTTTGATGTTCAAAGTGTAAACTAATCTAATTCAAGAACCATGTGGTCCGCTATGTTGTGCAAATTGTGTTCTGATCTAATTCAAGAACCATATGGCCCTCTCTGTTGTGCAACGTGTATCCTAATCTAATTCTAGCACCATATGGCGAACTCTGTTGTGCACAGTCTATCCTGATCGAATTCAAGACCATATGGCCCGCTCTGTTGTGTAACGTGTGTGTCTTAATATAATTCAAAACCCATATGACCCGCTTTATTTTGCCAGGTATGTCCTGATTCAAGAACCATATGGCCCTCTCTGTTGTGCAATGTGTATCCTAATCTATTTCAAGAACCATATGACCTACTTTGTTGTGCAAAGTGTAAACTAATCTAATTCAAGAACCATATGATCTATTTTGATGTGCAAAGTGTAAACTAATCTAATTCAAGAACCATATGATCTATTTTGTTGTGCAAAGCGTAAACTAATCTAATTCAAGAACCATATGACCTACTTTGTTGTGCAAAGTGTATCCTAATCTAATTCAAGAACCATATGATCTATTTTGATGTGCAAAGTGTAAGCTAATCTAATTCAAGAACCATGTGGTCCTCTATATGTTGTGCAACGTGTGATCTAATCTAATTCAAGAACCATATGCTCCACTATTTTGTGCAACGTGTGTTCTAATCTAATTCAAGCACCATATGGCGAATTCTGTTGTGCACAGTCTATCCTGATCTAACTCAAGAACCATATGGCCTGCTCTGTTGTGTACGTGTGCGTCTTAATCTAATTAAAAAACCATATGACCCGCTTTATTTTGCCAGGTATGTCCTAATTCAAGAACCATATGTTATGCAAAGTGTATCCTAATCTAATTCAAGAAGCATATGACCTACTTTACTGTGCAAAGTGTAAACTAATCTAATTCAAGAACCATGTGGTCCACTATGTTGTGCAACGTGTGTTCTAATCTAACTCAAGAACCATATGGCCCTCTCTGTTGTGCAAAGTGTATCCTAATTTAATTCAAGAACCATATATTCCACTCTGTTGTGCAAAGTGTGCAAAGAACCATGTGGTCCACTTTGTTGTGCAACGTGTGTCCTGATCTAATTCAAGAACCATATGGCCCACACTGTGGTGCAAAGTCTATCCTGATCTAATTCAAGAACCATATATTCCACTCTGTTGTGCAAAGTATGTCTTAATCCAATACCAAAACCATATGGCCACTTTATTTTGCCAGCTGGTATGTCCTAATTCAAGAACCATATGGCCCACTCTGTTATGCAAAGTGTATCCTAATCTAATTCAAGAACCATATGACCTATTTTGATGTGCAAAGTGTAAACTAATCTAATTCAAGAACCATATGACCTATTTTGATGTGCAAAGTGTAAACTAATCTAATTCGAGAACCATGTGGTCTACTATTTTGTGCAACGTGTGTTCTAATCTAATTCAAGAACCATATGGCCCTCTCTGTTGTGCAAAGTATATCCTGATCTAATTCAAGAACCATATGGCCCACTCTGTTGTGCAAAGCGTATCCTAATTTAATTCAAGAACCATATATTCCACTCTGTTGTGCAAAGTGTGCAAAGAACCATGTGGTCCACTATGTTGTGCAACGTGTGTCCTGATCTAATTCAAGAACCATATGGCCCACTCTGTTGTGCAAAGTCTATCCTGATCTAATTCAAGAACCAAATATTCCGCTCCGTTATGCAAAGTGTGTCTTAATCTAATACCAAAATCATATGGCTCACTTTGTTTTGCTAGGTATGTACTCATTCAAGAACCATATGGCCCACTCTGTTATGCAAAGTGTGTCCTAATCTAATTCAAGAACCATATGACCTAGTTTGATGTACAAAGCGTAAACTAATCTAATTCAAAACCATATGACATATTTTGATGTGCCAGTTGTAAACTAATCTAATTCAAGAACCATGTGGTCCACTATGTTGTGTAACGTGTGTTCTAATCTTATTCAAGAACCATATGACCCACTTTGTTTTGCCAATTGTGTCCTAATTCAAGAACCATATGGCCCACTCTATTGTGAAAAGTATGTCCTAATCTAATTCCAGATCGATATGGCCCACTATGTTGTGCAAAGTGTATCCTAATCTGATTCAAAAACCATATGGCCCACTTTGTTGTGCAAAGTGTGTCTTATTCTACTTCAAGAACCGTATGGCCCACTTTGTCGCGCTAAATGTGTCTTAACCTTATTCAAATCCACAAGACCTGTCAGGAGCCAGCTGAAGTTCAACATCATTCAGCCCCTTACCTCAAGGGCTTCTTGAAGGTGGTATGATTTCACTAAGAATAATTAAGGCCCCATAAAGGCTTATCTTAGGAAAGTGGCCTATTTAGCTCGTCTTGTTTGAACCCTGTGGGGCTTCCAGGAAGGGGCCCAAAAGCTCAATTCTTGTCGTACAAGACGACTAAAATGGGACGTTTTGCTTCCACTTTTCTTTCTAATGATCTCCTTAATTAACTGTCTTCTTCCCTCGGTGTGCATCTTGCTCTTCATGTTGCATTATGACAGCAATATTGTCCTTGCAGAGCAAAACATCATTAACTGGGGCACGGGATGACACAGTGGCTATCATGTCGGCCCAGTGATTTGCTAGCCTTTTCAATCATGTTTCGAATTCCGCCCGGGTACCTCTCAAGGTACCGGAAGCCAATGAAGTTCTCGAAGTACAGATGTGATGTGATTAAAACGTTTAGTCTGGGAAATTACTCTTGCAGCCGAGTTCTGGACTCTTTGTAGGGGTTTCAAACAATGCTGTGGAAGCCCATAAAGGAGAGCATTACAGTAGTCAATACGACTCAACACAAATGCATGAACTAGGGAGACGCTGTGCATTGGCTCCAAAACGTCAACACAAAATAGTCAGTTACGTCTTTAATTTAGAGAGTCATAAAGTATCAAAATAACGTAGTGATATGCATATGGCAGTTATTTGACATAATCACTGATATAAATGTTAACGATTTTATAAACAATATACGTATACTGATTAATACAAACATACCTTACGAACATGAACGGTACGTGGAATCTAAATAACTGTCTGAAGTTGTTGTTTGAAAAATACAAAGAACTATCTTAAAGATGCAGTAGTACAAGACGCTATGGGGTTACCCTGTCATCTAGCTCTTCTCGGTCATCTAGCTCTTCATCATCCGGTAGTAAGGAGCATCTCAAACAGACTGGATCCAGAGGTTCGTCCTCCATGTTTTGTGTTTTTCTCTTGACACGACATTTCCGCGAGCAATCAAACCAATCATCGCACCCTCTTCCCTGAGAACTTTGGCCTCTGCAACTCCCAGAGATGCAACGACGGGTTCGCTCTTGTTGGGCATCACGACACTGACCCCACGGACTCCATTGGCCCCAGATGTAGCAACTGCTCCTTTAATGAGAAAGCGACAATCATTTAGAATTCGTCATCAGCAAACGTTTTACTAACAGGGTACCAAGTCCATGCTTTTTCTGCAGGCTGCATTTTGAACAGTTTCAGAATTCCGCTTGACACTTCTGGGTTCCAGGTATTGTTTTTCCCAAAGACATGGAAGCGTTTCGGAAACGCACAAAACTAAACATATGGCACGTCTTTTGAAAGGGGCGTTTTTGCATGGCCGGAGATGTAAGTCATAAAATGAAATTGCGCTGAGCGAACCATACAATCAGTGTAATACCAAGACAAATGAATATCAAACAATGGAAAATGACGACACTATTTTGAAATATGGAAACAATCTTACAAGCAAGATTTGATATACGTAGATATAGAAACGAGGTAATTATTAGAGTTTCCTCATGCGTGTGTCAACATTATAAAAAAGAAAACTATGGATGTTATGCCGGTGTCATATTGAAATTACTTGCTTGATCTCAACCGAAAATGACTCAAGGAATGATGTAAGTGAACCCGGCGTAAATAAAATCGAATGAGTTCACGAACCATTTGCAGGAACGATAACAATTCTGCACCTTTTGGAGGAAGTACTTGGTCCTCTACAATTCCCAGAGATGCACCGACGGGTTCGAGTTTGTCGTCCATAAGAACACGCACTCCAGCCACTCCACGCGCTCCATGTACCCGGGATCCATTTTGACAGGTCAATAGAAGGTAGATCACAACAGGCGACCCTTCAGTGTGAAATAGAAGAGATGGAGAGATAAAGTTACAAAGTTTATGTTGGTATGAACAAGATACTGAATAACATGGTGTCATTTTCAGAAATGTCCAAACGCGTACTGACATTTTATAAAATGAACAGATTTCACGTTAAAGAAATTACTTTAGCAGATTCCGAGATTAATATGAACTCACATATTTGTGTCTATGATGAAAGCATTCTTCTGTATGACCAGTGTGTCGGTGTTATCACATATCACCCGGGACAACGTCGCTTTTCGAAGTTCCCTAAGTTGATCTGAAAACAGGCGATTACTGATGCTAGTAAATCAATGTAACGTTATCTCCATAATTATATTCAAGATGCTATATTTCGATACATTCACTCAACTGACCAATCACTCGTCAGCTTGCGTTCGACTTCCATCCGTAATACAGCTGCTCACATTGAACTTTCAACAATAGGTCAATTTCAGTCAATAAATCAATCTATCAACAACATAGTTGCCTACACTAAACGTCATTCAATAACACATTTTCCTACACTGAACTTCCATCAATAACATAGTTGCCTGCACTGAACGTCGATCAATAACACATTTTCCTACACTGAACGTCTATCAATAACACATTTGCCTACACTGAACGTCTATCAATAACACAGTTGTCTACACTGAACGTCTATCAATAACACATTTGCCTACACTGAACTTCTATCAATAACCAAGCTGCTTACAGTAAACTTCCATCAGTAGTAGAGATGCTTACCTTGCACTGCCGTCAAACACAAATCAGCTTTCGTTGAACTTTAATCAATAACACAGTTACTTACACTGAACTTCCATCAATTACATGTGCATAGTTTTTCTTGTATTCAGCTTTCATCATTAAAGCATTTACCAATAACGCATCAGAACCAAATATTTTGGAACCATAATATGCAAATGAAGGGAATTTTTGAGCTTGCAGTTTGTCGAGTCGAAATGCCCTTATCTGTTTGATTCCTGCTAACATGATGAATATGTAAAGATGGTATTACAATGTATTACAGGATACTATTTACCAGAAAGAGAGTGCACTTTCTGAACTTTTATTGAAGATATCTTCATGTTCAGCTATACTTATGTGTACAAAGGTTACTACCTGCAACTGTTCTGCAGAAGTCAGTTTAACCTTAGCCAGTCAGGAGCAAGGCGACAACTTGGGTGTCCTGGTCGTTACAAAAAGTGACAACACTTCCTCACGACCACCGGAAAAGCATTTGAGCTACGGTTGGTGACTCAGCATGCAGCTAAGAAAACTAAAACCACTTCGTCACCGTTATTAGAACATTTGGACAAAGTTTGGAGACTTAGCATGCAGCCGTTATGAAGTAAAACCACTTCGTCCCCGCTAGGAGAACATTTGTGCCAAGTATGGTGACTTGGCATGCAGCCGTTCTCAAGAAGTCGATTATGTCTCAGTGAATCAGAAGAATAAGACCCTAATTGTTCCCAGTGTGGTGATTTGGTATGCAGTCATTCTGAAGAAGTCGATTTTGTCTCTGCCAATCAGAGTTCATAGTGGTCTAATCGCTACGAAAACTAACAACACCTCTTCAAGATCATCAAAATATGTGTGCCAGGTTTGGTTACTGGCATGCAGCATCCCTGGAGAAGAAGTTGACTTTGTCTTAGCCAATCAGAGGCCATGGTGGCCGTTTTTAAAGGTCCAATCGCTACGGAAAGTAACAACATTTCTTCAGGACCACTAGAAAACAATCGTGCATGCATCCATTTTGAAGACAAGGTCGATTTTGTCCTTCCTGACTGCAAGTACCTATGTACATACTACAGATCAGATGATATTAAAATGTGATTACCGCGAGAGAACAGGACGTTGGCGTTGGACTCTTCGAACCAAAACCTGTCTCCTCGTCTGAGAGCTTGGAACTGTTTCCCCAGAAGACAGGAGAACGTTGGACCCAACATACTTCCGGGGGCAGGGTTTTCACTCAGAGCACCAGGAAACAAATCGATATCTTCAACATTCCTTCAATGAAAACATTTCGCACGTTCAGAAGTAAATGTAGATGTTAAACAAAGATACTTCATAGTAATTTTATACAATTTAAATACATAGCATTGCATTCATGTGTATTAAATTATGTACCGTCAGTCGAAATGAACCAAGTTCATATAATAATGATAGTGGGACTACTTTTTCCGCTTTAAATATATATTATTGCCCCATTCTTCGCATTGTGAACAATCCAGAACACATGATATATTTTGCATCCAGATAGTTAACTCTGCATTACCATTATTATCCAACCATAGTTATAGCTTAGTGAACTGAGTGAACGAGCGAATCCAAATGCCCTACAGTTGTAGCTGTACACCACGTAGGTTATCAATACTCAAGGCTGCGTGGTTGAGAGCGTTGCTTTAATTTATAATGATGCTGAGCTTTGGTTTGTAATGCGCGTTCTGTGTAGGACGGCAACTTACTCATATACTTCTTTAAGTTTGTTGATTGCATCCGAGCTGTGAGTTGTTGACAGTTGCGAGAAGCTGGTTGGAAGGGATCCACGTCTACAATACCGTCTCCATTGGATATATCCAGGAAGTCCATGATCTCTGCCTCTCTGGATGTTCAGGGCAGCCAAGTCCAGGGAGTTACCAGCGCCGTCCTTGAAGAGGTTATTCGTCACTTCCGATGACATCTTTCTACCGACAGTCTGAACACAGTCGTGGACCAATCCGCGAGCAAAATGTCCAAGTGTCCGCATAGGGTCACTGATAATAAAGTTAGTGTCCCCGAATATGTCGCTCAGGCGGTCGCTGGCCACAGGGTCATACAGCTGATTAACGCTGTTGAATGCATCCCGGATCATTGTGTGTCCCATACGGAATGCGGCGGTTGCAAACGCATTTCTGATACTGGCATCTTGCTCAGTACTGTACGTGCTTGTGTATGCAGATCCAGTTCCTACATTCAGGCCATATTTAGCCATTTCTGTTGGTCCAAGTATGATAGGCAAGTACTCACCATACGTGATTTTCTGAAATTTAGAAACAACAACAAATCTTAGGCAGCCCGAAGTTAGCAGCGGATTGGGGGACTGGGGGAATCAAATTCCTAAACCAGCAGCGGATTTGGGGGCGGGGAGATTATCGGATGGTACTTTAACGCTTTGAGGGGCTAAACATTCTCTCTTCTTTTCCGCCACACAATAATTATATTACGAGGGGGAAACGGCTGTCCTACAATGCAAACATGAGACTAGTCACCACATCACCTATACTAATGATTCTATCACCCACCTGCATAATGGCTCCAACGATCTTTCTAGATTCCTGGAACAGTACCTCATCATTCCACGTGTTGCCAACCAGTGCCTTCAGTTTACCAGCAATCCTGTTGTGTTCACGCATAAATATTGTATGCATACTCTGCAGAGTGGGGTTTTCGTTTACTCTTCCATCACCTGAATATGAGAAAACCTACAGTTTATATTTTCAAGGAAATACCTCAGTTCAACACAGAAATATAAATTGCGGAAAACTCCAATGCAAGTTGTCAATGTGCAAGAACTTCCGCCGGGCAAATGACTTCAACGGTGACACCTGCATAAGAAAGTATGGCTTTTACGGCTCCATATCTCAAACTGGTGACAACATCGGCATTGTTTGCAGGAAGCAGCTCTGTTTATCACGGTGTATATGTATATCACAGGGCAATAGTATACAACTACAAAATGTCAATCTAACTGCAAGAGAAAAATTGTTGCTGATAGAACAGTTTCGGATCCTTAACCATTCAGGTAGACTCAGTGCTACATCCTTGGTCGGTAGTTAAATGAAGCCCTATTCGAAGGAATTCAACCAAAATGAGGGAATTTCTAAAGTCAGGCATCACACAAATTAGGTACATGTATGTGTTTGAGAATAAATTGAAATATTGAAATCTAATAAATTCAAATTAACCATGATTACAACGTAACAGTTCTAGAAAGGAAGAAATGCATCGATGAAAATGCTACAAAGACGGCAGCAATTCGACTAAATACACATGGGTTTTGATTTTGGCCTTCAGCGCGGGTATGGTGTATTCAGGAGACGTCTATAACTGTAGATACTCACCAGCCTTGAAACAATGATTTGGATCACTAGGTGTGTTACAAGCCATCGGTTCAACATTCTTTGGCAAGAAGTCTCCGAGCTGTTTGAGTTTACCTGTAATTAATCATAGTCTGTAATTTGTTCGTAAGATATCAAATATCCATTTTCATTCGACGTTTAAGGTAATGTGTACCTTAATATAGTTATTACTTTCATGTAATAAACAATCTTCAAAACGTTTATTTAGTGTTAACATGTGATGTATACGTATGCTTTGATATTTGTACTTTTCTCCAGTGAATAAATTAAATGTCAAGTGTTATTACTGACGTCATATGAATGTTTACCTTCATAAAGTAAACAATAATGGTAAAGATAAAGAAGGACAGGGGCAGATCCAGGATCTGTGAGGGAGAGGAGCGCATATCATTGTCCGGGGAGGCAGATGCATCTTTTCCTGGACAATAAGAAAAATCAGCATTCGAAATGATGCAACCGCTTACAATTTAAAGAGTGTTCATAATATAAGTACAAGCTCCAGAGAGAAAGGTAACAAGCGATCACATACCATCGGTTGATGTCCTCAGGGAGCTTTGCTCAGATTGGGAGGATCCATACACTTGAGATGCGTCTAGGTAAGCAGTTATTTCATTCAGTTGCTCAACAGGAGCTGACGGAGAAAGCATTATAGAGCAATTAATACATGTCATCAGAAACAACTGATATTGATACAAATATTTAACCTTTGATCTGCATGATTTAAAAATGACAATAAGAGTCCAATCTCACTATCTTGAATGTCATCCATATGAGGCGTCGCCCTGGTCATCCTGGTCTAGTAGCAAATTCGATCTTAACCAGAGCCGCGTTATACCCGTGTAATTTACTCCACTTGTCCCAGTCAGCCCAAATACAAATTGGATATTTGGCGCTGCGCAGTGCCGATATATTTCCTTATATTTCGATATACGTTGGTAATAACGTGTTATTAATAAAACAATCCATTAATTAATCATCTATTTGACACGAAAGTACTCTCATAATCAGTTGAAATGGGAGTGTCTGAGTCTGTTATGGTTTCATATTATTCTGCAACCATGTAAACGTTTAGCTTTTAGTGAGCTATAACATTTAATAAAATCTTTACCTGCTTTGCAGGCGGCATTTGCCACTTGAACAGATCGCACGAAATTCATGCATGTATCAGTAAAGTGTGAATCACCAGATGGAATGTGGATAGGGAAGCAGTCAGGTCTGAAATACAGCCATACATGTATATATCATACTGTCACCAACCTTGCTAGTCAATGCCTTTAGTTGAGTTGAGATGGTATCTGACGTCGCAAGGGCAATATTTCAGCCATAACGCAACGGGATGTGCAAGGTGCACACCGAGTGCAGGGCTAATTCATAAATGAATAAATAAATAAAAGTAAGAGCAGAACATTCATGTTTTAGTTGTATTTTACGAGCAGAATTACGTTACTTGAGCCTTACATGTTTTAGTAACAACATGTCAGTTCCCGGAAGCTTCACGGGGTGAAATAATTTGAGAATGCAAGTTCCATTATTTAACTTAGAAAAATTCATTCCATGTTAACTATTCCTCTGCAATAAATCGGGGTATTGCAAACATGTGTTAGGTTATGAACGTACACATTAGGTTTTATCAGTACCTGAAAATTAACTGGAAAGCATTTATATCACAGCACGAGACAGGAGATCCGTCACCTGTTAAAACAAACGAAAACGATAGTTATTTTTCTTTTGCATCAAAACTTGTGTATTGACAGGATATTACTTGTCAAGGAAATGAATAAGGAATCACTGCAACGCATACATAATAGCAGTTATCTGCAAGACCCCAGTTACACACATAATAGACATAAATTAGACAGAATTAGACCGGCAAACTGCTAGTACATTTGTTCATGCTCTGGATCAAACATTACCACTGGCATGATGCAACATGTGATCTCTGATTGCTTCTATCAGTATAGTCGAAATAAATGAAATAGTTGTAGGCTACAATTATGCTGAAACTTTGTGAACTGCCACTGAATATATCACTTTCAAATCTGAAGCGCAGCTGGGAATAACAATGTTCTCTGTGTCCGTTGGTCAACTTTGTCCGGACGATTGCTAAGAGACAACTGGACCGTTCCGTATACAATTCACATTCATTATAATTGCCGTTTCTATAGAAAATGATGAACAGTCATATGGCAGATCATGAGGATCAAATGGCCGGGGATACAGATGTTTGTTAAATGATGCTTGGCCAGGACACATTTTGTTGAGGATATGAACAAAAATGATCGTATTATACTACCTGACTGTCTCTGTTGAGTAGGTGTCTTGGTGATGTCGTGGTCAAGAAACTGACCCCATTGCATCAGCATGTGTGTGAATTTTCGGTGCTGATCGCTTGGTTCCGAGTTCGTATGGATTGTTCTGCTGACCAGTCGCGCACTTGGCAGACTACCGCCACCTCGTGGCAAGGATATGCCTGGAGACATGTAAGTACTTCATGTTCCATTATGCTATTAACGAACAGCAATCTTCCAAATGTCTTTACTTTAATTCTTGAATAGACAGAAATCATTCTTTATTAACGGTATCAATTGTTTAGATCCGATTTCCTTTGCTCCAAATTATAATAATAATGTGCAAAAGAAACGATACCAAATGATATCAGTTATTTTCCATTACGTCTTTATGCCATTGATGCTTGGATTTCAATGAGTGTAATTTGATTCGCATCATGTCATCAATAAAACCTCATTGTATTGAAGGGATGCCTCTTGCAAATGCAACGTGTGAGTGAATATATTCAGTAGTCTCTCTAAATCTTGGTGTCGTTTCTTTTGTTGGCACAGTGATGTAATGAAAAGCTGAATGAGAATTATTCAGATAAACTACTATCAAATGTTTCATCATCAAACAGGGACGTATTAACCCATTGCCTGTCGCCTCTTTCAGGAAACATTGTCAAGCAAGATCGCATACATTTCAGTGCAAAATGCTGAAACCGTACTAGACAGTTATACGCCTACCATCAGTGTAATCGGGTTGAAGCCATCGTCTCATCGGAATGGATGCCTTGCCCCACGTCGGATTTTGGAGGTTGTTGCAGCTTCCATCGGCTGTACGGTAGGGAGAGCTAGCCTTGCAGCTTACAGATGCTTGACATTTAACGAAGGGTCCAAATCCTTTAGAGATCAACGCTTTAGCGTTGGTGGCTGATACACCAAGTCTGCAAACGAAATTGAAGAAAGCTCCATCAACAGCATATATATATATATATATATATAAAACTATGCGTGATATCCCCCAGATAAGCTCATCACATGCACACACGTATTACACTTCGTTGTTTATCGGACATTGTCATCAAATGTGTGAATCGGTTGTCCATAGCTAAGAACAAAAACTTAGTAAACCAATCATATCTTCGTATCCTGTTTTTCAGGGGTTGACTGACTGTTTAGTATAATTTTCTTGTGCTGCAGGGTTATGAAAGAACGCAGATGTGTGTAGAGCCAGGCACATGACTGGGTGCATTTAGTACGTTAGTAGGTGTGGTAGTTTGTTCATAATTGCTGACCCGGATGTATCTATCTCTTGTATCTGTGTGATATTATATTGAGAGGTACATTTCAATAAATTGTAAGAAGACTCATTTTGAATTGACTTAACATTAAGGTGAAAAAATGGCTATATAGTGGCATTTGAAGGTTCAAGATTGCGAAATAATAGAATTTCCGGATAGGGGAGGGTTGCAAAAGTAAGTCCCCAGGGGTTAAATAGCATAACATAGCACAACGCATGTCCTGTCTACTCAGACAAATCTCTAGTGAAACCATAAACACCATGCAACCTTGTGTAACTATGAGGAATCGTGAGTTGTAACACTTACACCTTCATTGTTGCGCCAAGTTCGACAACGTTGCGTCTGTGACTGTTCCCCAAGTTGATACTTTCTTTACTTCCAGCACTAAATACACGTTGCTGGCTGAGTGTTGTTCCTGCGGCCAAGCTCGAATATTCTGTGAGGAAATTACGATTTATCAGTCACCATGCAATATTCTGTCAATAATTGACGAACTGACATCCGTTTATAGATTGTAATGTAATGTAATGTAATGTATGTATGTATGTATGTGTGTGTGTGTGTGTGTGTGTGTGTGAGGGTGTGGGGGGTGTGTGTGTGTGTGTGTATGTATGTATGTATGTATTGTAATGTATGATCTGTATGTATGTATGTATGTATGTATATGTGTGTGTGTGTATGTATGTATGTATGTCAGAACGAATGCAAAATAATTGATATTCATAACTTCGACAGTTGATTGTCCTGAAATACAAACCTCTTGTCTTTGATGTAAATTCTGCTTGGGTGGCACTTTGGGCGTTTTTTTCAGCGGTCATTTGTTTATTCACCATCTCCTGTACAACTACGGTGTTTACTGGCTGCATATGATACCGGTTCAGGAGCTCTTTATTGGCCTGTTGCTGGGCGGCCTGGTTCTGGACAGCCTGGGTCTGGACAGCAACAGCTGAACTGACAGTCAGCAGATGCAGAAAATATTTCCACATCATCGTGGAATCTTAACCGGAATCTGAGCGATCCAGTGACTGTATTAACGTCAGTGCCTGCAATTATATCCAAACGAAATTAAGCAATATATGTGACAAAAGGGCAAATAATTAGATGGGGAAGCTGTTTAAATCAAATATGTTTAATCAAATTATCGGCGTGTTGACATATTCAGACTGATATTGATTAATGCACCATAAATCAGAATGACATGGTAGGTTTCAAGCGACATCTTCAGCACCATTTACTTCACGTTTAAATTCCGCCACCCACATCTTGATAGTCGAATATGCCGGTGAATCATTCCCCAGTGGTCTGGGCGAATCTTCGTGAATCCTTGGGTTCCACTGTACATATTTATATATCTCTGTGTTTGATTTGTCAGCGCCCGTGAGCAGCAATATTATTGGAGTCAAGGCGCATTACAACTTTTTATTTATTATTATTATTATTACTATTATTATTAACGCCTTCTGCAGAAAATACTTTATTACTGCACGTTTTTCCGGTGTGTTTTGAAAGCTGGTGTCCCCAAAACTGATGGGCGTACATGTACTGATGTCAAAGTTTGTCTGTTGCTTAATAAATGTTTTCTCTCAAAGAAATAGTACCTATCTAAAACATGCTGTGACCCAATCGTAGCTACTCGTCTCTTTCTGTGACTGTCCAGGGGACTCGTATGCCTCTCATCGCCATTTTTGATAAGACCCACCTCAGTTCAGTGCAAAGCGAGTACAAGAAGAACTTGCTATACCTTTTATAGTTACATTTCAGCGTACAGTTATGTACATCTATTCATTTTATTCTTTTGACATCATCCAGTTCTCATTTCAAGATCATACTAGTCGCGTTGTACTTTTATTTTTCCCCAGCCCATAAATCTACATGTTTCCTGAAGAAATAAAACATGATAGATATAGATCTCTAAATGCATTTAAACTTTGATTACTTTAAATTCGCGTTACTTTTGTGTCCATTGCAGCAGTGTTACTAGTCCAATAATAAAAAAGAGGTCTGGCCTGGTGTCTGGAGTATGGTTTTCGATCACGCCTGTGCTATGTTGTTGTAATACGACATATTTGTACATTGTAACAGAGATGCATCATGCAGCTGAAATCCTTTTGTACACTTTGATCGAGTGCTCGAAAGGGGGAGTTATCTATAGAGTCTTTGTAGAATGAGCATTCTTTAGATTATCAATGATATCCACATGTACAACATAACAACGAATGCAAACAGTTTCAAATTAAAATGCGACTTCATATCCTTTAGACACGTTATACTCAAATACTACCCGCATTATTACTTGTTTTCGAAAACCTGTTGAGGTATATGTGTAAAGTATGGAACACTATTCTTGTGTCTGTGTCATAGAAAATGTGTAATGCATCAGTGGTTCAGGTAAATAAAGTGAGATATAAATAAAGGTATACGTGGGAACATTCGCTTCAAGACTTTATATTAAAATGTTTGTGCTGACAGATTTCGCAAAGTCCTTGTTTCTCTAGACTGGTGAGTCTCTGAATAGTCACACTTGTCACACCAAATCGTCTTGCAACCTCAGAAACGGAAGTGCAAACATGTAACATCTCAACTGATTTGAAAAGTGAGACCGAGAGCTTTTTGTTTGCAGCCCAGAACTAATATTTTTTAGTCTCCAGCAACCGCCAAGCTATGATTATCGGTGAGAATAAATGTCGTTTATGTCATCAGTTTGTTGCAACCGTCCTTGTGAGTGACTTGTGAGTGAGTGTTCTGCTAAGGCGCAAACCTTTTATTTAAAAAGGCATGATGGCATGGCAAGGGTCTTCTGCTACCGTGTTTCCCATGCATGTGGCTTTAGTTCCGAGGTTCATCCCTTGTACGAAGCTGAACAGGTCCTGGAAAACGAATTTTGTCAAACTTGTCTGGAATAAGTCCTTCTATACTTGCTTGCAACAAACCCGATCTTCTTCTCTTTGATAAATGTAATTATTTTGATTATGTAATGAAGTATTCTGTCCCTTTTGGAAGAAGATTGAGGAAAGTTGTTCAAGTATGCTGACCTCGCTTTTGAAATATCTCGCCTGCATCCGAGAACACAGTTGTCCGTCTCCCCGTTGTGCCCGTAGTTTGGTTCCTCCTGATCTGAGATATCAGAAAAAATCATCTCCATATTTTGCGCAGGGTTCTTGGTGGGTTCGACTAGTCAGCGCTTCCTGGGAGCCAGTCCCATTCGCTGTCTGGATTGCGTGTAGAGGGGGC
>JAUELE010227980.1:0-12304 GCA_031471655.1 Diodora aspera | reverse complement strand
CTTATATCTGTTGTACATATTGTTTCTTGTTACTACAATTATATTTATGTAAATTATGCACTGTAAATACAATCGGAAAGGGTATTTTAAGTTGGCATAACTTGTTCCCAATCCGTTTCACTTTCGTGAATAAAATATGTTTGAATGAATATTTTACTTGTATTAGAGAGTAGGCAAAAGTATTAAACATGCTGTATGTTTTATGCATCAATCGTGGTATGTACGTATTTTTATGTATATGTATCGATCCCAAAGTTATTTTGCGAAAAGAACACATTGAATTTGATCACGTATACAATTTTAAGACAATTAAAGAAGACATAATCTAAAACAACTGAAGTGAGCAGACTCTCTGGGATCTTATTTTTTTAATTATAAATGTATATGGTTTCAATTTAATAAAACATTTATGTAGAAAAATTAATCTTACTTCAGAGACTATATTTCAGTCTACCTGAACGTACTGACACAGACGCAACACAAAACTTAAGCTGAAATAAAACTCTGATTAGAACTTCACTTTGCTGTTATTATATTGGTTAATGCTATTTAAATTTAATTGATGCCATTTGAAGATAAGAGCTTTGTTGTGACTTGATGTGGTACAGAGGGAAAGCGCAGTGGTTATCGCATCGACCTAACAATCTTTCAGGTTCGGACCCTGCTTGATAATGTTTCTGAGAAATATGTACACCGCACAGCGTACTTCTAAACGTGAAATGTGACACGGCGGCATTAGATAATTCATATGCCTTCCTTCTCGATGAAAATTAATTAAAAGAAACACAGCCAAATGCTGCACACTAACCCATGTTATAGACGCATGCAATATTGATTAGCTGACCTTCTGTTTGTAGCCACTACACTTGTCTTCGGCTGTAAATATCGTGATTTCGCTTGTCCCGATCCAGTCAATGAAGAAAGTCGTGGAATCCTGCGAGCTCCCATCTTACGTCACAATCCGGAGACTGCCGAGTGTGGCCGATAAATATGCATACGCTCGCCAGAATTCCGGGTTGTGATAAATTCACCTAAATAATTCAGCTTAAGACATATTTTTATTTTTTTTTCTCTTTGATTATTGATTGTCTTGCATTTACTGATGTGTATGAAGTAAAAAATATGTGATTACATAAAACTTGTTTCTATATCCATTAAGCTTTTATATGAAAAGGGCGGATCCAGGACTTGAGTAAACGATGTGGGGGAGGGGGCCACAACATAGGTCATGGAAGATACCAGGTTCTCGAGGGGTCCGGTGACTTTTTACCCCGGACAAATTTGAAAAATTAACATGCAAAAATGGGGCAGTTCCAGTCTATTTCAAGAGTTTACATAATATTTTGAGGGATAAGTTGGTGCTAACATAGCTAACAAATTTAAAAGGGCGAGCTAAAGTTGGGCCACGTGCGCCCAGTGCCCCCCTCCCCGGACCCGGGTCTGATAACACAGGCTGAAATGTGGGATATGGCTGGGAAAAACCCAACCTCGTGTAACTGAAAAATAG
The DNA here is from genome assembly GCA_031471655.1 of Diodora aspera. NCBI lineage: Eukaryota > Metazoa > Mollusca > Gastropoda > Lepetellida > Fissurellidae > Diodora > Diodora aspera. Next base: position 10,797 of record JAUELE010227980.1, on the reverse strand, counting down.
ACCTCAAGCTATGGTTATGTTAGATAAAATACTTCACTATAAAATGTTTCAGATGTGAGATTCGCTGATGTCGGAACACAAACGGGTGTCATAACAAGAGATATCGGAACAGGAGATATCGGAACAGGTGATGTTAGAACGAGGGACGACAGATCGAACAATTACTTTTCTGAGTATAAAGGAAGTTCTTCTGCTGCTGTCAGCGGGTATATTTGTATCTTACTGCCACTCGTGATCTACTTTTGGTCTCTGGCATAATGGAGGCGTCTCTGTTGTTCCTGTATCTACATGTACAGCTGTAATTTACTGTACTCACAAACGAGATGCTAGTAGTATTCTTTATACCTTGAGAAGAAGCTACTTAAAAATTCTAGACTTTACATTGAATACTGTTATTCTTGTGCATAAATAATTTTACATATTTTATACGTCGTTTTTTTAAATGAATGTTGAATGTGCCTTATTGACATTTTTGTACCTTTTTGTACCTTTTTGTACAGTGTACGTTTAATAATAATAATAAAAGGTGTTCTTATTATGCGCTCAATATTCCAATCACTGAGCAATTGCTCATGGCGCTACATTGGTGACAATAATTTTGGAGTCAGACTCTGTATGTTTTCTTAAACACGAATGTCTTTAACTCAGTTTGGGACAATTTAACTGAAGCTGCTTGTCTCATGTGTACATGGCAGAGATTTCCAAAGAACGGCGGTGATGTAGGAAAATCTCCTATGCCCATACTACTTCAGTCTAGCATTAGGGACAGTCAAAAGACAACTGTAAGCGATCTTCATGGAATGTAGTAATTTAATGTATGCTTTTTAAGTAAAATTGTAATACTGTTGTTTGTGCGCTTATCTTGGGGGCGGCCATTGATGCAGAAATGCGGAGTACGAACCCACTCACTGGGTCATCAAATACAAACGGCAGCCCTTAATACGACGGGGAATTGAGTACAAGTAGTGTGTAAACAAAATTACGGCTAACTGAAGATTCAGTTTTAAATTAACTTATTTCAACATTTTAGAAAGGTTATAATTCTCGAAAGGGCCTGGGCTAAGAAAGCAGCACAGTACCAGCATTAACACGAGAACGGGAAAACTAAATTTTGAAACAACTCTTAATATTATGTTTCATGAATTCTAAATCAACAATAAAATAATTCGATAATTACTATCATCAAATAATACACTTATGTCAGACAGAGTTCAGAACTAAATCGGAGATAATTGTATTGAGCCGTGTAGTCGAAAGTTGTCTTATAACAAATACCTTAATTACATCACATTATTAACTGATAGTGTCTGTAGTATTTGAAACCCATAGGAAACTTCAATGTGGGACCAGAATTCTAAACAGACCATGAAAACAAGTGACCGAAAGGTTAGCGACACGTCCAAAAATTGGATGTTAAAATAGAATTCATCTAAAATCTTGTTCATAAGGCTGTTTTCAGCAAATGTGCTTTGTCAAACTGCGTGTGACTCTGCGCTTATTATTGAGTGAAAGTAAAAGCCACATCATGTACCTTATTGGCACATTCACTATGTATACACAGTTGTTGATCTGTTAGCAAAGTTACATTCGCTTTAGCCATAGTGTCTGTATATTGAGAAATTAAATTTAGCGATGAAGATTGTGCTATATAAATAAAAACAATCCAATAGGATGAATACTTGAGACGTTAAAAAGTGAAATGCAAATCACCTCGACAGGGATGAGCCTTTGTCTCGTTTGCATGAAATCTCAGTCCAATCCTCAACGAGCTGCTTACCACATCTACTAACAAATGACTTGTATTTGGGGTATCAGTCTTCTTTGTGCTATATACTCAGTCTAATTTTTGAAGCTATGGTTTTCGCAGCAGTTAGGTGATATATCTACAATGATTGACAATACACGATGCTGAATTATTGATGTTTTATGTAGCGACTTGCTGAAAACAAAACACGCTTAAAATCTGCACTTAAAAAATGATCACAAATGTGAAAAAACACCAAAACGTACAATGAGTATAAAACACCAACCAGCGAACGTAGCCTTCTTTTCATGCAACTGCACATTTCCTCTGTTCATGTACATACAAAATACACATTTATTTGTAAAACACTGTCACTTATATACCCCGCATTATGACTTTGGACAATTACGGGTAGGTCGTTACACCGACCTTTCAATATTTGAGCTGAGTATATACATGTATATTGATGTTAAAACCTAATGTCATAGCTCTAAAACATTTGTCGTAAAACTGCCAAAAGCGCGAGAGGGCCAAGTCTCCTGTCAGATGACTTGTATTTTAGTTGTTAGCCTTCTACGAGCTATAGTGATGTTAATTCATTAATAAAATAATACGGAAGCTGAAACAAAACATAATTTACTTTGATACCCCATGGTAACAACACAACTTCGTGAGCCTATATAACGTGTGTGTGCAGTGAATGCAAAACTCTAATTTTCTGTTGTGAGATATTAAACTATAAAACGCTAAATTGGCCCTTTCGTTGTTACTGTCCTGCGGTATCGATGTCTGCACAACACCAATACAGCTGCTGTTTTACAGAATACTGTTTTCTACCTTCACTAGTCTACACTGTAACTAGCCCCAGTCGAGGTTCATAAATAAAGATGCTTCCATTTCCAAGCTGTAGTTGTAATGAACAGAACGTGTCCCACTTACCTTCATTAGCATTTAATAAATACAATTGTCTACATAAGTGCTACGATTTATTACTGATGATAAGGGAGATTATACCTATAACTACGGTCTTCGGTCACTGGTTTGTTAATAGATCCTTGACCCTGGCAGTTATACGTGAGTGTATTAACCCATTTTATAGGGAGTAAATGAGTGCCCTAGTTATTTAACAATAAGATTGATTATTAATTAGAAGATAACCCTACTTCTCATTTTACGAGTGGTGTATCGTAGACTGGACCATGAAATTTAATGTCATTTGAAACCAGAACGTGAGCGCAGACATTTGTAAGTTATCCGTTTCGTTTTCCCGGAGCCGATGTCAATTAATTGTCATAAAATCCGAAATGTTTTGTTTTGGACGCCACTTTGTTTGTAAGTTTTGTTTGTTTACCAATATTATGATTCGTTCATCGGGTCACGAGCGGCTACATTGTAGTAACACGCTAAAATCAGCGGTGGTGTATGGTACATGGAAAAGGAATTTTGACCAATCAGAAACGGGCAAGTTTAAATGTCATCGTAGAATTACTTTTGATGTAAATATGACCTACATGTACTTCGATATTGGTTGTGATCGTGTTTACTGGTTTGCATTTATACCGATCAGATTAGTGAGGAAATAATTTCGTGCGTGTCTATTTAAGGAGCAAATATCTAAGTTTGGAAAAACATTTGTTAGTCCTGAGAACGTTAAATTATTTTGGATATTTAATATTAGACCAAATATGTGATAATATACTCTTGAATCTTATTAGTTTTATGACAAATGTAACCTTCAATTTAATATGATTTTTACCACTGTGTAAACTGTCTCCTAAGAAATCGGTATCTTTAAAACTGTGCTCTGTTATATATTATTTGGTTTGGAACGAGAATTTATGTCGGTTTTATACCTCGCGTCCGAAACTGATGAGACTAAATTTAAGTTTTATTGCAAACCTATTCATTTATCAAGAATGCCAACAACACCATCAACAGGCCACCGGTAAATATCAAGGGATACTGATTCAGGTTTGTAAATCTGCTCAAACTGACTACTGTTAACGTATTGTCTGCGTCAGTGCTCTATCGGCTTCCCGTACTGCAGATCCGTCAATAAACGTATTCTACACTAAGTCTTGTCATGTTCAGTTGGAAATAAGCTAGATTCCTGTTCTCGTTATAGTCTCCTCCCTTTCTTCTCTTTTTTCCTTATATATGGTGTTAGTGTTTCGTCTCTGTCTACTTCTTCCAAGAATCTTCCTTGATGTGTTTGCAGTAGGAATCAATTCACAGCTGGATAAAGCAAAGCACCGGCTGGTAATTCCGAATTGCTGGTGATAGGTTGATTGTTGAAGCAGTGTGGTACGCAGAGATTTCGAGACTACTCAATTTGGGCTCGACGCTCCGGAGCCGCTGCTCAACTAGTTCTATATTTGCGATTCTCAATCAGTCATATGTATGCGCATATGGGAAAGTCGGCAAATTGACCGCTATCAAATTCGGTTAAAAGCTAAATGAGATTTAATGTTCTCAAGGACTGTACCTCGATAAACCAAATATTCCTCAATGTCAATATTGTACGCGACATTATCTGTATTTTCATGACATTTAATGAAAGGTATATCGCTTGAATTGTAAAAGATATGATTTAATATATCCCTTCTGTGAGGTCACTGGAACTTTAAGGTTAGGTTTGGGACAAGTTCGGTATGTCACTGGAATTAACTGGCTTAGAGTAACTTTACAATTTATACTCAAAATTATATATACTGCCGGGCAAAAGAAACGATACCAAGTGATTTTAGTTATTTTCCTTTACGTCTTTCTGTCATAGCTGATCAAAAGGATGCTAGGATTTCAACGAGTGTAATTTGATTCGACATCATATCGTTGATAAAACTTCCTAATCTTGAAGGGATATCTCTTGCATATTCAACGTAATTGTGAATTTATTCAGTAGTCTCTCAAAATCTTGGTATCATTTCTTTTGCCGGCAGTGTATATACCGTCTGAATTCGCTTTCCATTATCTATAATTTTGAAAATAAATTGTAAAGTTACTCTAAGCTAATATCTTCCAGTGACATTTAGGATGGTTAATGAAAAAGGTGAGAACGGGAGATCTTAAATTATCATTACACTATAAACGAACTACTATATCAAGAGAGCAGTGTTAGTGTCGGAATACAGTGTTGGAAATGTTTATGATATTTATTTACATGTAAATATCCGAACTGAACAGCTTACATTACACAAATAAACAAACAATACAGACACCATACACCTTGTTCTGTGAAGTACGGGGACAGACGATTGTACGCAATTCCAAAGTCCATTCGTCATCCCATGATGGACGGACAGAAAGACGGACCAAAACAGACACAGACTTCAAACCAGAGTATTTTCTCCAATTCTAAACCTGCTTTAGAGACAGAACTCAAGTTGGTATGTGTGAGAAGCACTTGAGGTTGGACTTCATAAATGAAACGCTGTCATCGACATCTAAACTCCAAAGCTAGGTTTACTCAAAGTGTCCCTGTTGTAAGCAAATACGTGGACATTTACAGTTACTGATGTATTGTGAACGACCATCAACTCATGCAAAGAGTCCAATATCAGAAAATGCTCATTAGGCTACTGATTAATTTTATATGGATGCCAGTATCCCTTTTCAAGATTCAGATCTAGATTTTAATGTATGTTCATGGGGCCAATCACCTATACATGACATTGATTTTGACTAGCATTAAAGAGTTTATTAAATTAATAGAATCTTCAGACATGTGCAGAGAAGAATTACAATTTGTTCTTGTAATATTACATTATTCATCCACGCATTTGGCCTAACATTAAATATTGTACATACATGTATACCAAGTTCATAATATTATCTATTTTGCACACATAAATCTTTTCAAAAACTTTGTCTTCCCACAGATATTGTAGGCTACTGTAATGAAAATATTGGATTTTGTATACTGACGTCCAAAAGAAAGTATTCCAAATGATTTCAATTATTTCCCCTTACGTCTTTATACCATAGTTGATCAAGAGGATGCTTTGATTTCGGTGAGTGTAATTTGATTGACATCATCTCATTGATAAACCTTCCAAGTCTGGAAGGGATATCTCTTGTATATCCAACGCATTTGTGAATTTATTCAGTAGTCATTCAAAATCTTGGTATACATTCGTTTGGACGTCAGTATAGATCTGGCTGAAGTTTGGTTCGGCAGATTAGTCAATATATGAGAAATATGATCAGCAACACGATGAATTTCCTGAAGACTTAAAATATCAAATCTATCCCACAAGCATATGCTGATGAAATTTGTTTCTATAATGGAGCATACAAAAAGGGTATGATAGCCTGTTAACCCCGTCTACCGAAATGTTCACAAATCGTTTTGGAGCTTGCAGTTTGTGCAAATTTGGCTGGACAGTAGCATGTAGTCTATTTACAGGATAGGATCGGGGAATTACTTTATAGGGACGATATATGCTGTGCCATTTTAGTCTGTTTATTGGGCACACTTAAGTGTCCCACGTCTCAGACATGAGATTGTAATTAAAATGACCAGCTGAACTTTCTGAAAATACTGCAAACTTACAAAACCTTGCTTCACTTTCAATAATGAGAACTAAGAAAGTCAATGTGTCTCGCGTGTCACTATATCGGATTATCTCGTATTAGTGTAAGTCAATAATAGTATTACAACATATATAATTGCAAGTGTCGGTATATGACGGAAGAAAACCAGTGTACTGGTTCGTTCAAATTGTCCTCCTATCGTTGCTATTTTTAATTGCACATCTCTCCTGTGTGTTTCTGTGTTTCTTATTAGTATTCATCACTGACCTGTCACTTGGTCACGTACATAGACAGTTGGTTACAGCTAATCAATGCATCGGATTGAAATCTACACGGAAAATCGTACTGAAAAATTATCTAAAAAATTGTCGAATTGGCAGATACGACTTCATTTAGTCTTTCGGGTGAATGGTTTGGGACTGACTCTTTAAAGAGTACAAGCTCAACACTGTCAACCCATGTAACGAATTCAGTACGTATGTTGACATGATCAATAATATGTGTTCATCCATGTTTAATTCTACACATAAGTTACATTCATTTAATCTATCCATGACAGTGTCGCATAAAAAAACACCAAGCTGACATCATGGGAGTGTGACGAAGAACACTGTAAATACTTAATGCAATAGCATTATCATTTGTGAAATATGTCCAATCTCATTTACGGATCTCACCACAGTTAGACTATGCAATACAATTCCTCAGCTCGGTGTTATCCAATCTCTGGGAAAACATAAAGCCCGGAGGATTTTTGTTTATATCGTCGTTATGTTTGCACTGATGGCGATTGCATCACGGCTGGCATTTCTTTGAAGTCGGTTCAAGCACCGATATACTGAGACACATCCGAATACAAAAGTGCATCAACGTAACTTTTGCATCTTTCCATTGTCTGTTTTCGCTATTATATTAGGTTAAACTGTCACAGGCGTACGAGCCGGGGTGGGGTGACAAGCCCCCCCCCCCCGCTTCGGGCCAAACTACTCAGAATTCGGGCAACAACGCCCCAAGATTCGGGCACATCAGAGTGCTTCTCGGTTAGTCTAGGTGGTCATGTTTCGGACAAGAAGGACACTGCATTGAGAGCAATACGCTGTCAAGGATCACGGTGAAAACAGTCGTCGATCAAAAGAAATATGATATTACGATTTTACAATTTAAATATTTTTACCGTCGCCTATTGCTCGTGCTTGCAGGCCAGGATGTAAGGGCTCAGCGCATTCCCTCAAATGTTTGTTGTTAGCACTAAATCAACCCCAAACATATTATGAAAAGCTGAGATTCTATTAAAAAAAATTATTCTAGGAGACACGTGGTATAAAGGTACAGTGTTCGTCCCCCAGCCGTTGGGCCCGGGTTCGAATCCCGCGTGCGCCCATGTGTTGTACACTTAGACAAGTTGCTTTACTCACATTGTCTCGGCCCACCCAACTGAAACTGGGTACCTGGTAGAAAAGCGATAGCAATGTGAAAGTTAACCTTCTAGCGCTTGACTAGCAGCTTAAATTGGTTTGTATACTCCCCTGGGAGTGTACGAATGTTGTGGATGGTACATTGTTCCAGTGACTGGGGTAATAAGGTGGAGCGCTTTGAGCATGCTGCCGCGTGGATCAGGCGCAATATAAGTGTACACATTGATATCATGTTAGCATGTCCCTACGCCCCTTAGAAAATGATATCTGTTATGAAGTATGTGGTACCCACACCCACCCTCCACACAAATCCTGAATCCGCCCCTGGTTTGCGCTGTTAGGATTGTTTCCAGTCCGATAGACGTATTTTCAGCATTTGTTTTGTTGGCTACAGTTTGCACATGCCAAAACACTCATCTGCGACCAAAATAATCACCTGTATCTGATATATCCGATATAGACGTATATTTAACAGATGAAGACATTTCTTTTATATGTCTCTACACGCTGCTCCTTCGTATCTCTTAAGTACCCGTGCCAGGGACATTCCGATCTCGTACACTACATTTACTCAAAGCTACTTGACAAACAATCAGTCTCCACTTCCACGTAATTCAAACTAAACCTTTCTCTGCAGACTCCTGGATTCGTTGGCTGGATTTCATAAATCAAACACCAACGATCTGCGATTCTAACAAAAAGATTAGAATCAATATCGCTATCTATAAATCACCTTTGAATTACAACATCGTGTCTTAAAACAAGTAATCCATCCTAATATGATCTTTTCATCACCTTTTTTAACTCGTAAAAGCTACTCGCGGCATGATGGGAACCTTTTTGTCGAAATTTAACTGAAATTAATCTAGCGTTACAAAAGCTAAGAGCTGCAGTTGCCTTCAGCACGAGACATTATGGTGATGACGCAAGGATAACCTCGATCTGAGTATCTGGACTCGAATACAGCCCTTGACATAGATTCAGGTTGAGTGCATACGAGTTGATGTCTTGAGCAGTTGCAGAGCAGACGTTCAGTCCTGATGTGCGGGATCCGCATCAAGGAAGATGACAGCGCAATACATTGACAGAACGAAAAGTGAAAGCAACATTACCTATATTTAGTCAACGGTAACCTTAAGCTTCTTGGGACCCTATTCCTTCTAGGTGACACCCCACCACTCGGAAACCCGCACAGAGTGATTCTGGAGCAGCACTTCTTCCTAAGTACCAGTTTCTAAATCTTTTACGACCTTAAATATCAGCGGCTACTGCCTGCACTGTCCTGCAACCCTCGCACGAAAGAACATTTTTCTTTTTGGTGCAGATTTCTTTTGAGGCCACAGCTTCGCTCAGTTAATACGTCGATGACATTTGGGAACTCAAGATAATTTGTTTTTTTTCTAACACGCAGAGCAATTACAGTTCCGATGTTTAACACGCATGTCCGTTCATGAGATCTTTGGTTCACACTGCGCATGTCATTGGATGAGACACAAGGGGGAAATTCACGAAGTCACATTATGAACATAGGTTGAAGTGAGATCTTGAATATACATCAACATCTGAATATTGATTCTAGTTGAGCATATGATTACTATCGGCGAGTGTTTTATAACGAGGTAACGAGTCAAAGATAGGTAAAAGTCGAGCTTATGCAGTTGGTCATGGACCTATTCTGTAATTCACTTGATGCGTGATCAATTTCATTTTTTGCCTAACGCCAAATTACTTTGGGAACGATAAATATACATAACAAAGTGCAATATGTACATATCACGACTGATGCATAGCATGTTCAATGCGTTTGCCTACTCTCTAATATAAATAAAATATTAAAACACAGGGGAGTCATTTTAATAACAAAAGCGTCTGGCCAATCGTGTTGTTTACATCGCTTTGTTCTACATCATATCGGTTATTGTGAATACTGTACATGTATACATCTTGAACAGCCTGCCATACGCGCAACAAGTGATGAGAGTATGGAAAATATGCAGCAACGTAAAGAATTTGCCGATGTTCCCAGCAATTTTCTCGATCATTTGCAAGAGTGTCAAAACATCCGATCTGCATTCGGAACAACTTAACCTGTGACCTGTCACTATTTTTATCCAACTATTTGGTAATCTCAAGCCGGGACGGTTAATGTTTCACGCAGGCTAGTAGAAATCGCTTTGTGCTGTTATGCACGGAGTCTATTTAAAAATACAAAACGAATGTGTCTCAGTCTGTCAGTATAAAGGGTAAACGACGTTATTTATTAATGCAAACACTTTAATAATGTCTAATCTACAGTACAGTTATTCATTTAACACAGAATGCCCCAAACATATGGTAGATAAAAGTCACTCGTAAAATTGTCTGAACAGATGGGCTTCTAGCTGTGTCTTGAGGGTGTCAAGAGGTTCACATTCTTTCAGCTGAGCTGGGAGCTTGTTCCAGTGTACTGACGCATTTAAGCTGAAAGATCGTTGCCCAAACCATCTGAAGGCGGTTTTGGGGACATCAAAAAGATGTTGATTTGAAGATCGGAGAGTCCCCTGTGGCTGATACTTCTCTGGGAGCTCAATCAAATGCGGTATTTTTGTGACACTTATAAATACGCATATGTCAAAAACTTGTTAAGTATATGGGCTTCGATTGGCAGCCAATGTAATTTTCGCAAAATGGGCTAGACTTGTTAACATTTTCGTCGTCTTGAGACTATCCGAGCAGCAGTGTTCTCAATGAGCTGTAATTTGTTCAACTGCTCCTTTGATGTATTGGATGCGTTCATTCATGATCATCTCCTCACATTACAATGAATTCGGCAGATTAATCACAGTAGAGCCGAGTGTTTAGTTTCATGAATCGCACGTGCGTAGACATTCCCAACATCTCAAAATGAACTGAGCAGCCGTTCCTTCTTCCGAACGATATTGCGACATGTGCGCTAGCTCAACCAGTAAGTAAAATAGTAACATCTGTCAAAAGTGAAGACGCGTGCAATACTTGAATAAGATGTGAACACCTGACATCAAAGAAAACTCAATACAAATAACGATACTGTAACAAGTTGAAACTCTAATATACTGACGTGCAGAAGAAACGATACCAAATGAATTC
>JAUELE010227969.1:0-10775 GCA_031471655.1 Diodora aspera | reverse complement strand
ATTTGCAGCATGAACAATATTAATCCACGTTTCTTATATTGTAACCAATGAAACGACGTTGGCTACCCAGATCCACGATCTCTGACGAGATGCAAATATAATCAATTATCAGTATTAAACGTTTGTCGGTGATTCCATTTTTAACTTTTGCCGTTATCCGTGTATTTTCTAATGAACAATTGATGATACCTTGCGTAACGGCAAACACCATTCACTTCACTATAACACAGTGGAAGTGGTGTAACGGTAAAGACGAAAAGAATGGTGGAAAATATCCCGTTGCGGTTATTGTAACGGCCCTGCACCTGTACAAGAAGGCGACAATGAGGTAATCACACGAATATACCAAATATCATAACGGTTATTCGACATCAAAGACTTATCCGGTACCACAAAGGCAACGCTTTGAAAGACACGTGTAAATTTCACCTAATTACTGCATGGCTACTGTTTCCGTATTTGCCAGATGTTGTCAATTTCATCTGGTTAAAAGGGAATAGACTTCAATCATAATGCGTGAAAACGATGCCTTAATGCATTTATAAATCGATGGCCCCGATACGTAATGAGCAGCCACCCCCGAACGGTGACAAAGAATCAAAGACGAGAGCAAGAGCAATTACGACACGAGATCTCGCGAGTGTTATCGCACCCCGAGATATTTCGAGAGTTGGCAAAACGCCCGGTGTTCGTCACAATGAGATCACAGGTCGGCGACATCAAAGGGCGTAATTTAACGCAATCAATCATGTATTTATGCATTCCGTTATTTCAGCGGAGAAACAAATACGAACCATGTGCTATTTGAGGTCCACCCCTCTGTGACATTGTCACGCTAATTAAGTACTAAAATAGCGGCTCTCAATTATGACGTAATGGTCCGATGATTGAATAAACCGCAAAACCTTTCCTTTTTCAAATTTGATTTCATGTGACGTCACTAGCAGTAAGTGTCTTCTGGCTGAGGCTGCCGGTCTGCGTGGACAAAAAGTGTGTTTATTAAACTATTTGTGAAGTTTTACAATCTCCTGTGATCGATGGAATCTAACTGATGGTAAATACATCACAGGCTGAATATTTCTGCTTTCTCTTGGCGCCATTTTTGTTAACGAGTACAATTTTTCTTACATCACTTACACATTTTTTCCTGATCAGTTATACTGTGTAATCCCTGTGTCCTGTCTGTGTGACGACAGACGATGTGAAGAAATGAGAATTAAAAAAAAAATGCAAATAATGATGAAAGACAGTGCTGAAGGAACACATTTAACAGTGTGTGCGCGCGCGCGTGTGTGTGAGGGTGGTGTTGGGTGAGGGTGATCTCGACACTTTGAACATGAAAAGCTGAGGGGGGGGGGGGAGTTACAGACATACCCTTTGTTCAAAAGGTGCATGCAGCCTTTTTCATTAGGATTATAGACAGAACATATTACTTCCAACACAAATCTGATGTAAAACTGCTGTTGCCTGCTGCCAGCCTGGGAAAATAGCACAAATGCAATAGTGTCAGAAAAAAAGTTGGTGCGGGGCCCTTAGCCCACTCCCGTTGTTCCTAGGGACCTGAACGAAATTTAACTAAGAGTTACATGTACGAGCAAGATGAACGGATGTTAGTTTGTCGATTGGCTACATAAAATATCTACATTAAATACAAAGAAATCAGGTTATGTAGTTATTTAGTGTATTTTCTAATGTATGATTTATCATAGGGAATTGTTGTCGTTTATTTTAGTGCATATTTTATCACCAACAATGTGTTAATTGACAATAATTATTTTTGCATGAATGCGTGCCAGTGACGTGATTGCCTATATACTTTTTAGTAAAGGAGATAATAAAATATTTTTTGGGGAAGTGATCTTTCTCATGTATTTCATCAATATTATGCCATTTGAATTATTATATGAACGTAGTGAACACATTTTGGGAAACATCTGAATATAACACTGTTACAAGTAGACCATATCCAAAAGATACTATGGAACAGACCCATAATTCGTGAGTAGACGTTTTGGGACACTATCCAGCAATTAGTTCAAATAAATGTAGCCTACATTTTGACCATGATGCCTTTGAATCTACCCGAATACCTAATGATGTAAGCTTAAGGGGTTTATGTTCGTCTATTTCACTCTGCATGCAGCTGATACATTAGTCAAAGGGGTACATCACGATGTTAATTTCAATATCGTTGTCCATTTCAGGATCGGATGACATGTCCATTGCAAATGTACATATAATGAGCAAGGTGTTGCAAACTTCTGTCACACCTGGGCTCTTCGCGTGCTCACAGCACAATGGCTGCCTTGACTCGTACCTGCATGATCAAAGCACCTGTTTAATTATAGGTTGTTACCTGTATAGATAAAAGTACATTACACGTAATTATCTCTCTCTATCTGTGAACAGGTGGGTGGACAATCGTCGAATTACTTCCCCTGGATTAACTAAATCGAACTGGACATTTTTTGCACAAAGTGGACAAACACGCGTGGCGCCTGAAGGGACGTGTCCGGCGCGTTGACGGACATCCAGAAGGCGCCTTGTGCTTTGCTTAAACCTTTATAAGCTTACTGATGGTTATTCCAGTTCTAGTTCTAGATCTGAATGTTGAAAAACAACAAATGGACATTCATTTGGACTCAACATAACGTGTTTCATCATTGACGTAAATGTCGGAGGCTAAGTCAACCAAACGTGTATTGATCTGCACTGTATATATTGTCACAAAAATATAACGTTTAAAATCACCCGCATAGACTTTCTTCAAGTGAATGGCTTGTACAGTCCGCAAATGCATCTGTCGAATCGGTTAGTCTTGACTTGCTTATTTTGAGCTAGACTGACCTAAGACTCCATACAAAATGTTGGCCGGTTACCTGTATATGCTTTCATTAAACACCTAAATGTTAGATCCCTTTTTGAAATATTCTTGATACATATTGTGATGGACAACACACAGTTATCAAAACTGTGTGCTCTTAACCCAGTACATAGTGTTTATGTAACGCATCCCAAATTACGAGACATGGAACATTGCACGGTGGTAGACGGTGACCTCTCACTTCGCCAAATGTTGAAAATACACATTTCCCACTTAGTAGATTTTGACCACCCATAACCACTGGTCTGATAGACTTGCACAAGTCTCTTATGAAATTCTTAGTTTCTAATATTTTATTTAAACATATAAAAAATTTCATCTGAAAATAAAACATCTTCTCGGAGACTGCCGTATTGCGGGTTTATCTAGACTTGCTAATTTTGATTGCACAGGAGGCTGAACGTGTGGTAAATCTGCGGTGTTATCAAGACTTGCACATTTGTTATGCACAGAAGGCTGAGCGGATAGTAAATCTGGGGTGTTATGTAGACTTGCTAATTTTTATTGCACAGGAGGCAGAACGTATGGTAAATATATTGTAGTATAGTCTTGTAGCAAGGCTATCCCCATACAAACTACATGTTAAATTTTTGTATAATTAAATTTAAAAACTAACTTGCCCTGAATAGAAATATTTTAAATAAATAGTTTGTCGGCAATTATCTAAGAAAAAAATAGATTGCAAGACACAAATCTTCCAGCTCCCCTCTCTCCCTCCATTAAATTCAAATGATTAGTCCCTTACGAATTCTGTTCATATCAGTGTCGCGTATAAACATTTGGTTATTTTGCTGGTGCGGCCTATAACAGAATTTTTAGAGGCCCTTAAAATTAGAAAGGTTGGACCACATTGTTTTAGGCGTAAAATTGATCAGTTGAGCGTCAGAATCGGGCTAAAAGATTGTCGGACTAACGGACATGCCCCGAAAATGATAGAATACCACTAATTCATAATTAATAAGGTGGAATGGTTTGCATCGTTTTTGGTATTTAATCCTTGTGAGAAATTCATTCATTCATTCATATTACTTTTTTATTTCATTCATTCATTCATTTTACTTTTTTATATTTCATTCATTTATTCATTCATTCATTTTACTTTTTTATTTTGATAAAAATACGCCCGTATACATGGGCGGATTTAGGAGGAGACGGATCGGGGTGTGCCCCCCCCCTAATTATCTGGCGAGCATAAGGACAACTAGTGTAACATTTGAATTTTACTATGATATCTTTTTCATGACATTGCGAGACTTTATCAAGTAATAAGCCAGAACGTACCAAATATACTGCCGGGCAAAAGAAACTATACCAATTGATTTGAGTTATTTTCCTCATAGCTGATCAAAAGGATGCTAGGATTTCAACGAGTGTAATTTGATTGACATCATATCGTTGATAAAACTTCCTAATCTCTTGATTATCCAACGCAATTGTGAATTTATTCAGTAGTCTCTCAAAATCGTGGTATGGTTTCTTTTGCCCGGCAGTGTAGTACATATATATACTGACGCGCAAAAGAAACGAGGCCTGTTGACTTTATTTGTCCTTACGTTTTATGTATCATAGTTGATCAAAGGGATGCTTGAATTTCAATAAGTTTAATTTGATTGACATCATTGATAAAACTTCTTAATCTTGAAGGAACATCTCTTGCATATCCAACGTATGTGTAAATTTATTCAGTAGTCACTCAAAATATTGGTATCGTTTCTTTTGCACGTCAGTATACATACTGCTTTCTGAAGAGAGAAAGAACGTGAAAGAATGAACCTCGGGCCTTGATTAAAATTTACCCCCCACCCAGAATTTTACGTCTTTCCCCAACCCAGAATCCTATAGTCACTTCTGGTATATGTAACTTAATATGTGAGTCTTCTACAAACTTCCACATGAATTCATCTTGAATCGATAATTGTAATAGGTCTGATCATAATTTGCCTAAGCTCTCGGCTGTACAAGTGGTTGTAAGTTTGTGGTTAATGTTGGAATAAAGGATAATTATTAGGCCGCGTAAACGTGCAAAATTTGCTTTTTATAGCTTCCCTGTCCTGTGAAAGATGATATCCCAAGACAAAAAGGAAATCCCTTGCTGAAAATCACTTTCCAAGCGCTTGTGATAACACAGTAATTAGGTTTTAATGTTTTGCCCATTCAGATCCTCTATTAGTCGATTTATTTATCTCGGTGTTTGTCAGTGGCTATACGATAGCTGGCCCCTTTGGGAGCGCAGAACACGACCCGTAAATGGCGGCTAGCCGGCTTGTAATCTCGCCCATTTATATTTCTCGCACGGCTGTCAAAACGATTTGCTTATAAATTCTGATGACGATAACGAGCGTTTTTTTCCCTCGTCTAATCATCACACTATCTGTTACGCGTAACGACAGTCCTCGCTCAACATTTCGCAAGGGAGACATTTCCTCGACTTCTTTCCTTGCAAATACGCGACCCCTGTGACTCCTGACGACATAGAGGTCAGCGTGTATTCCTCCGCGGCCAAACAACGAGGAAACCACGAGACAAAAAGCTGTGTAATTCGATTAGGGAGAACTGGTAAAAGGTCCAGATATTCCTTTTATTGCAAAATCGAAGGGCTCACACCTGCTAGGAAAATATCGCACTAAACGCGATAATTTAATAAACAAACTGGCTTTCCCCGATGACTTTCAGCCAAATTTATCAGAAATGGCGCATCACTCAGTGCGCTTGTCGTAATACTCACGGGAAATTAACAAACAATGTGCAAATATTTAAAATGAGTCGGCATAGAGAACAGTCCAGCCGAATATGATCAATTTATAAATTTGATTTGCATGCATCGCGGCCGTTCGGCGATTAAGGCGAAGACCGAAGAAGACGTAAATGCGTTATATCCCTATTAGCGGACTATGGTACAGAATGAATGGTAAAATTACCCTCACGACTAATTACATTTGTGGATGAACATTAAACATCAAACGCCATAATGTTCAAATTACGGTCACGTGACCAAGGATGGACAGAGACCCTGCAGCGAGTTTGGGAGGGGGGAGGGGGATCGTAATCACAATGTCAACTAAACGCCGACAAATTCGCTAAACGTTCGAAGATTCACCAACATAGTGATTGCTTCTGACATGAGGTATAAAACAAGAAAATGTAATTGTCCTTGTCGTCGTAGTCGCCAATTAGAACGACGTTTTGAATTCTAGAATGACCTAACATTGGAGGTCTGATCTGTCAGCAGATGGACGGTTATGTGTTATAGACAGAATATAAATACATTACTTGGCCCCGAGTGAATGGCAAGTTGAATTGGGGAATTATTTCTTCTTATCGACAGAGCTGTATGTCTTCGTTAATATGTGTCATTGGGACTGTAGTTACCAAATCAAGTCATCACCACACTGCCACGGAGGTTATCTGGTAGCCCGGCAACGAGAAATGTCCGATTTGGGATGTCTAGATGTCGAGAAAAAAAGATGATTTATTTTAACAGTTTCTGGGCCACGTTTATAAGTTGTCTAATGCTAAAATCCTCCCCCTCTCTCTCCACTGCGAAAGGACCCGATTCAATTGAAAACATAATATAGAGAACCGAATCTTGTCTTAGTCCATGATGCTCTTCTCTGTCCTGCCTTCTGTCATTTATCTTGAATCAATACATAGAAGACTGGGACTCATTTTAGTCAATGATGCTCTTCTCTGCCCTGCCTGCTGTCATTTATCTTGAGTCAAAACATAGAAGACTGAACCTCATCATAGCTCTGTCCTGTTCTGCCTTCTATCATGACCTAAAGTCAAAGTATAGAAGACTGAACCTCACCGTGGTCATGCAATGATGCTCTTCTGTGCCCTGACTTCCTTCGACTTTGAGTCAAAGCATAAAAACCTGAACCTCACTCCATCAGTGATACTCCTCTTTGAATGACCAATACAACAAACATATATTCTCGTCTTGCTCTTCCCTTTCAAAGCAAATGTACAGCCGAAAACATCACCAACACCAAAACTCAACCAGCACTACACCGAGATTCAAGTATGGCCAAATTACGCCATACTGGAGTAGCCAAACATGAGATTTACGGTTTCCTAGAAAGCTTTCATGAACTTAACTAAAGGCAGCGGATGATGTGAACCTCCGTAAATCCCAGTTTAATTTTAGCGAGGGAAATATGGAAAGGCGATTCAAATGGTGAAGCACTTTTGTGGCACGCCACTGCTTTACGGATGGGTTAAATTATAGTTTATACTTTTGCTATAAACGTTCAGTAAACCTTACAAACGTTTAAGATGTTTGCTGATTTAAATAAAAATACCTGATCAAAGTGCTGGTCAAATGGCTGGAAACTATTCCCGTTTGTTATGAAGCTTACAAATCCAGTTGCAGTTGGATATATTTTAATTCTTAACTCAGAAATTACCTAAACACTTCTCTGTCGATACGCATAACGAAATGAGCATTGTTAGCAATATAGAATTGGAGAGTGGTCAACCCCAACTGATAGTTTGAATATAAAACTTGAACCCTGAGAGTTTGAACCCTGAAGAATATGTTAGTACTAGATCTGCTTCTTGGATAAATCACATGCTTATCAAGGTGGACGATAGTTGTTACTATATTTAGCTGATCGCACACGTACTACAATTGTGCCAAAATTATTCTGAGAACCGACCAAGAGAATGTCGCCTGCTCATTTGCTCCGTATATTCCAAAAGACTTCCGGAAATAATGGCGCCAAGTCGATACGAAAAACAAACCTAGGTAAAGACGTTGTCTTGTCTTAACATGGATATAAATATCGCGAAAATGAACGGAGTCATCTCGCTCCAAGGTAAGCTTCCAAAGGAATGTATAAGGAAGTAACATGTTATATTTTTAAGTTCGTTGTCAGAACCTATCATTTCCGGTGAATGAATTTGGGGCCAAGTCTAATACTATTACCATGGTTTTTCAGACCTACACTTGTCTAATTGGTAGCTAGGCTGTATTTAAAGGCTCTGTACAGGGTTTCAATCACAGAACATTCTGACAAAGCTTTTGACATGACCATTCAGAAACACTAGTTACGACAGTCAGTCGAGATTTTCTTATAGGCCTGTGTCGTGTTGTGGAATATTCGCGGATTGGCAAGTGTTTTCACAAACACCTGGTCAATGCAAGGCACTTCACACGTAATTCACCACCCCGATATTGCTAACAATGTTAAACTGTTATTGGTTTATAATTGCAGGAGACAATACGAAACAAACCTCTGTTTACTCTAAAGTCCTATAGATCTGCGTTGAGAATGTAACTCGACCGTTTTGACTTGTCAGCGGGTGGAAAACGTTTTGACAACATTTAGATTTGCTTTTGTTTCCTGACATTTGAGATGCTTCAATCACGTTCAGGTTGGGTATTAGGACACTCGCGTCCCGAGCACAAAGAGGGTACCTTAAAGAAGTGGGAGAAATATCGGCTTAAAGCACGCAATATTTGGGCAAGGCTGGGAGTAGAGCGTTTGAGACACGCACATGGAAAATAAGACTTACTTTGTTGAAATGTGACAAGTCGGAAAAATGATCGACGTTTGTGGGCAGTCGTTGATCGTGTGAGGGTGATCGTTTGAACGGTGCAGTGGTTCTACACAGAGCCGGCATGTTACTCTACACCTGGAGTGCCCTCTCATCAACCTACGGGGTAACTTTACACCGTACTCAGGTATATACCGTGAGGCAATGTGCCCAGGTGTTTGCCCGAGGGGTCGGCTAATCCTCGGATGAACTTTCAGTTGTTTGTTGGCGGGTAATCGTTCTTCTTCCCTCGTTTTGTAGCGTACCACAATCTCTTTCCTCTTTGACATTGCCACACACAGGCCCGGTGTCTTGGCACATCCCGAAGACAAAGAAGTCACAGTAGGATTGACTTCATCACCGTCCTGATACCGCCGAGTTGGGGTGACCAGGCTCGATCTATAAATTTAAAGCATACGTGCATTGTCTCCCTTTGTAGATAGCCTCTTCTCGAGGTGTCGCTGGTGTTGATTACATTTCGAGTCTTGCAGTTAATAACATCTCCGCACGAAACCTTTAAACAAAATAGGAGGTAAGGGTTAAAGACCTATCGTAAAATTGAAATGAAAACGTTTTAATTGTTCCAGATCTGCGGAATATATGGTGTAAAGTGGGGTGCAGTGACAATTTGACGGATACGCCGTACATTAAATAGTATTGACTGTCTTGTTCGTCGTATCAGAAAACAATTTAGACGTTTTACCACCCATATCTTCATTTGCGGTTTAATTTTGTCACATCGCGCCCTCTTTCATACAAATATACTGACGCCTGAATGAAACGATACCAAGTCTTTCAGAGACAACTGGAAAAAAAACTTAAATGTCGACTATTTTCAGATATATTTATTCAAGACAGTGTTGTTTCAAGATGATGCGGACCAAATGAAACTCCACGAAATTAAGAACATTATTATGAACAGCTAGTGACACAAAACAGGAGTTGGTAAAGGTCTCTATATAGTTTCTTTTGGAATTCAGTATATACAACTGAATACGGCACACTGCAAGATTTGAATCTGATTATTCTTCGGGTTCCATCGTGACTATAATAGAGTTGCCCTCGCCTAAATCCACATATTATGGTGTCTGCATTAGAGTGAAATACGTACCATAAATTATGTTGGCAATGAAAATATAATTTATTTTCTCGTTTACTAAATGATCTTTGTGGATGCCAAAATCCTGTGTGTACGTTTAGATACTAAATTAATATTAGGACTTTTGTAAAGACAGATTTTGTCAATACTTATTGTTCAGTGACGTTACCGAACAAAAGGGAGACTTTCATAAATGAGCTTTATATTTCGGTGGAAATTGAAGACCGTTTCTCATGGGAATGAATCTCTCCAAGAATGAAGAATCACTGTTTTCAAATGTTCTGATCTGATAGCATCGGCACCACTGGCGTGTCGGCGGAAAGACTATTGGCAAGTCCAAGCGGCACCACCATTGTAGTGGAGGCACTGATAACACATCGCTCCTGGTTGGAATTGCGCAAAAGACGATAAGCACACCACACAGTGGCACCCGTGCTTGCCCATCTCTCATCGGACTACTGGATGTGTCTCCGCCGCGTTTGTTTTACTTCGTTCTGTCTCGGCGGTGCTGCGGCCGTACCGACGGTTCGCTATCTCCCCCTCCGTTTCGTTTGTTATGATATTTTAATATGAGGAAACACTAGCAGCGCGACCCTGGCAGTTATGTAGATACGGGGCATGATACATTGTTACCGCATCTGTTTTCACAGCAGTGCCGGGCTGATTTATATAACACGATGCGGCCATCAGAGACGCAATGCGCCGTGTATCGCGGTGGTCGCTCAACGAAGACGTAGGAAGCGCCTGTGTTTGCTAAATTCAACTCTAATATTTGGTCTCTGAGACAACAAATAGCGCAAGTGTCGTCTAAAATACCAGAAATTGACGTCTAACCGACAAATAGTATATACTGTTACATATATACGTCTCATTGAAAGGTAAGCAACTCCGCATCTGTAAGTTTCAATGCACTGTTATATAAATACTTGTTGAATCATATACGGGAATTTAGAACTGAATGAAGATGGTGTCGTGTTCAAGGATAAGTGTAGACTAACATTTTAGTCCCAGAAATAAGCTTAGTCTACAAAGTTATGTTCATAATACCAATAACAAAAATAAAATCAGAAGAGCCCTGAGATATTCCTAAGCAGGACTGAGCAGAGATGGCTGTGTTAGAGTGAGATGTTCAGTTTTCTATGTCTTGGCAAAAGTCAAGGATAAGTCCTGCGTGAAAGATTTAAAGGGACATAATCAAAGTTGTAGGTACGCCAATCGATGTTCAGAGCTTGTCTTTCTGTTGATAGAGTAATA
>JAUELE010227958.1:0-12307 GCA_031471655.1 Diodora aspera | reverse complement strand
CGCATGTCGGGTCTCGAGGGGCATACGAGTCCTCTGATAGGTGACGGAAAGAGCCGGAAAGAGACGAGTAGCTACGAATGGAAGAGAGATGGGATAACGACAATAAAATCTTTGATAAACGAAACCTAGTCATTAAAATGATCAAAATACAGCAGTTTCAACGCACTACTAATCAAATGCTTGTAGGTCGTCAAACGTATTTTAACAAGCAAGGCTTAAAGATATTTACTCACTGAAAGCCTTTTTCTTCACGACTGAACCAGTCAGATATACGATAGCCAAATATAAGGTGAGTCAGCGTAAAGTCGAAATATCGTCCAGCGTGCTAAGATGAGTTCGCTTAATTTTGAGAGGTTAGGAAGGTGAGCGCACGTGCAACTCCTGAGACCCGAGACTCTTGTGCACTGTAGTTAATCTACCGCATAGATACACAAGTATGCTAAAGACGATGAATAAACGTAATTTATATAAAACATATTTTAAAAATGCGACTAGACACACACATAATCAGAATACCGTAAAATCCATATTTAAACATCCGGATTTTATTTTTTTTCAAAAAGCTTGATCACCAGGCGTTTAATTAAGACAGTTGTTTATTAAAGGAAGGTTTTTACTTTTTAAGTGTCTACACTGTATCAGTTTTAGTTATGGTTTGTTTTGCTTTTTACCACGACATTTAATCAAAACAGGCGTATTTTTTGTCGAAAGACTTGATGACCAGAAGTTTTTTTTCAAAGCAGGCGTTTAATCAAGACAGGCGTTATAATACGAATTTACGGTACAATGTACAGTCTTACAATCTGTTATCCGTCGGTCTGAGTGGCCAAAATGCCATGATGTATAAGACCTCAAGGTCGTAGCTACCTTAACGTACTGTACTCACGTGCGTACACTTCCAAAAGCAAAACAATAAATAAAAACAAAAATAAAAAAATATAAAAATAAATAGAAAGTGTAAAAACCATTTATCTACAATATGTAATTTAGTCAGAATGACAGGAAATCACGTCTAGAGACGTTTAAAGTTTAACATTTTCTGGGGGAGCATGCCCCCAGACCATCCTAGCATTTTCGGGCGCGTCGAGCCCTCAATCTGCGTACATTATAAAACGGATTTACTACACCCCTGCCTCTTCACAAGAGGAGCTCTGTGAAGACAGTGGAAGTGACCAGGCATTTGATTTCTTAGAGAGAGAGAGCGAGAGAGAGAGAGACAAGCATTTGCAATCAAGTCATCAAATTCACCTTCTCTGATTGGTGTTTTGTCACATCTGTCGTCAAGGTTTTCAGATCATTAGACTTCAGGCCGAGTAGCCTGTTGGGGTTGCATATGTTCATTGTCGTGTTTTATCCATAGGACGAGCTCGCGCGTTTTAAAAAAATAAAGATACGTTGAGCTCCTGAAAGGCCCTGTTGGGGTTACATATGTTCATGTACGCGGGTTACCCATAGGACGCGCTCGCTTTTTTTTTATTTAAGATACGTTGCGTGTGGAAATGCATAAATCACCTTCCAACACGTGCAGCGCAATGAACGTGGAACGATATGGTATGCACGCGTCAAGCTTAGGGATTCGAACAATGGCTGCATGAAAATCGTAATTTCATCAAGAGTTTCTGTGGATGTTTAGTCAACTCAACACAATCCAACCGTTTTTGGTTGGTTATTTGTTACTTGAATTGATGAACGTTAACAAGGGGTTAATCGAGCTCGCAAAATGTATTAATTCAGAATTCGGCGAACCCCCGAGAACCCACTGGATGCTCTTAGTCGATTCGAACCCAACCCGCGGGCTGTGCAGCACTACATTCTAACCACTGCCCTACCAAGCATTCGAAATACATGTATATGCTCTTATATTCAAAGGAAAGTTCCAATGATTAAAGAAACTCCATTTTAAAGTTTTATTCAATAAAATCAATTATATCAATAAGTTATTGATTATTTAGGCAATCAGTTTTCTCATTAAACCTTAACTGATGCTGCTGACGTTCTTCAACAGTGAAAATATTTTGGGATCAAAATTTCAATGACGATCCTTTTTCAGTTTCTAAAATTAACATTTTCTTTGAAACGTTTACCGAGTAAAAGGATCAAGATTAAAAGAAGTTTTTGAGCACAGCTTAGACAAGTTTTGAACATTTTTACTGCAATTCTATGCTATTTCTAGCTGAACAGCCCGAAGGACCAAATTACGAATCCCAAGTTTTCGAGCGTTTATCTACTTGCAGAAAATCATTGAAGATTCGCTGGTGTGAGAACACATCTCCCGCAGACCACTAAAGTGTCATCTGCCTCGAAGATATCCAATGAGGACAATCCAGCGTTGGCGGACATCACGATTTCCCTGTCGCAGTGTCCGAAGATTTTACCTATGGTTCTATCGACTTCACCGTCAGCGCTTGTATTCACAGTCGATATTTTCTCCCTCCTATGATTTCTCAACCTTGCTCGTCACTGCCAATTAGACGTCTAATAGGAAAACGTAAGCGCTTCCTAATCGTGTCATGGCGGCCGCCGTGGACGCATGCGCAGTAATTAGTATATCACACCGCCTACGTTTGAGCAAACTATTTAACTGGTCGAGCGACGAGAGGCGGTCTTTGGTTAGAAAGTCGTAAACTCGGCATTTAAACGCTAGGGGAATGGTAAGAAGCTAAATCACAAGTCCAAATTCCTGGAACCGTCAAAAGGAAACTTTACTCTCTCAGCTCCTGGTGAGTAGAACACTTTTTTATAATCCTAAAATGCTTTTACTTGAGCTTTATGTTCTTTAAATGTTCTTTAAATTAAAAAAAATAATTAGTTTATTACTTTGACAAACGAAATAACAGTCAGCTCATTTATAATACCAAACTGAAGAAATATTTTGATTTTAAAGATTTCAAATACATGTATAGCGTACGTGTTATCCATTCAAAGAGATGGTTTGTTCTGCCGCTTTTGTCTTCGATGTCAGAATAGAACATTACTGATGGTAACAGAATGAGTGTATGAAATGTGGTTTAACGTCGCAGTGGCAATATTTCAGCCATAGCAATTGTATGATGTTTGCAACATGCAATCGAGATAACAGACTAGATGGCGTTTTTGTTATAATGAACAGACACATTGAGACTTCATGAACGTGTGCAAGATTCTATGGGAATTGAAAGTCAAATGACATATGAAGCCTGTATGAACTTTTCGGAGTGTTTCAATTCGTTCAAATACATCATATTTTAAAAAAAGTTGTGTTGTATCACTCTGCCTTTCAACATGTTGAGAACACCCTGTAAAATGACATCGTGATAAAAAAGCGTAATAAAGAATTACGCATTTGGTTGAAACTGAAACTTGTGAATACAAAAGGTATAAACCTGTTGACGAAATGCATGTTTAAAAATAACACATGTGCATTAAGAAAGCATGAAGGTATTGAACAAATGTATTCGAAAATTAAATTTGTAAATGGAGGATGGGTAAACCAAAACCAGGTATGTATACATAAGTTGAAAAAGGTCAAATTCAGCAAAACGTAAACGAAAATAAAATCTGGATTTTACAGACATTATGAGCGTAAAAGGAAAACAGTCAAAGTTAAAGTTGTACAGTGACACCTTGGAACTCTCGGAAGTAACGTCATCTTCGTTAAAGACCGAACTGTATGAAATTCCACAAGGAAAGTAATCCCAAATAGGACAAGTAATGGTCTTCAACGTAGTTGGGAAATGTAATTTCTGAAAACAAATCAGGGACGGGGAAGCAGCGTCAAAGTTGAGGGGGGTGGGGGTGACTGTTACCCATTGGCCCTACGGGGGCTCTTATGTCATTTGAAGCAGACAAACATATCCACTTCAAAACACATCAAATGTCAGTACAAAAAAAAATCATGTACGTTTTCACACGTGGGGGGCGCGGTCCCCATCTTGAAAAACGTGTGTGTCCATTCGACCCCCCCCCCCCCCCAGCTACCGTCGCCCATGAAAATGTATATTGAAGCCAAATGACCGTAGAAAAGAAAGTTTAGTGATCTAATACAAAGCGCTCGTTATAACAGCAACAAACGCTGACATAATAACTCCAGAACGAGACACCAGAAACTGGTTAAAGAAATACCATGTGTGAAGATGAGCTGGGTATCAAATGATGTCTGGATTCAGTCTCCGTGTACTTTGCAAGTACACATTTCTTGACGAACTCTAAAAGCCAACGCCGAAGCCAAAAGCAGTTGTTGAAGAAAATGTAACGTCTTGAAGGTTATATTTCCATGTAATAAAATAAAAGTGATGAACGTGTAACACAAGACCATGTCTTAAAACCGCACTTGTAGCTTTTGGCACATATGTGCATATGAAGACATGCAGACCAAACGGTCTAAGATACAAGTGGAGAGAAAATGATGCCATTTAGAGACCAATGGTCTGGAAGCTACAACGGTCCGAATAATTGACGACTTCATGTCCTCATCCTCATAAAAGGATTGTAAGTCATTTTTGACCAATTTCGGAATGTTACCTTAATGACATCTTCAGTATAAAAGACACTCGTGAGAAACACGCCTGACTTGCAAGATAAGACTGCTAGTGCTAGGCAACCAGGGGATAACTGTCAAAGTCACCTAAATCAAATGTTCTGGAATATGGCTTAATACATTATTATTATATGAGAGTGACGATACTGCATGGCCGATAGGGTATTACCATCCCATGTAATCTACTAACAAAAAGGTTCTGTAACATTCCACCAATGTATCTTTGCTACAACATAGATACTCCACGTGAAGAGTTTGGTCAGGTGCTCTGTCCGAAAACAATCTCAATCCTATGACTTTGTTACTTAGTAATTATAGGAGGCGGGATGGCGCAGTGGTAAGCGCGCCTGCCGAGCAATCTGTCAGTCTTGGCGGTTGTGGTTCGAGTCCCGGCCGGGCACATCTCTTTCTCAAGCCCCGACACCGACGTGTTGTTGGTGAGACCGTGGTGATGTGACTGGAAGATGCCGAAAACCAAGTAAAACCTCAACTCACTCATATTTATTATAGACAAACAGAACACGTCCTAATCTATTTAGGAAACAAATTTCATTGGTATTCAAGACCAACCCGGACCAGACACTTGAGTAGATGAGAAGGAATAGGGGATATTACAAGGTTCATTTGTGTACTGCATACATATTTTACTGATGGGCACGAAACCAATGGACTTGAATAGTCATACATTTGACAGCTTTATTACCTGTATAAATATGATAGGATTCTAACTCATCATGAGATTGAAACATTAATACTACATGGATTGCCAGTTGCATACATGTATACTGACGTCCAAAAGAAACGATACAAATATAAATAAACTATTAAATCTTGTGTCCAACTCCATGTATATTTTTATCACTGTGATCAAACATCTCTGCTGTCATTGATTGTCATTTGGCTATGTCATGCTGAAACAACGCTCTCTTGAATACATGTATCGCGTTTATTTTTTTCGATCGTTTTTCAATTTCTTGATATAGTTTCTTTTGGACATCAGTATACATGTTAAAAATAGTAGATAATGGTTCTGCAATATCCAAGGCGGATATTATCTGAAAGCTCATTGTCTTTGCAGTCCTTTTTGTTAGTCGATTCCAAGGTGAGAGATACCGTATTCCTTTATTAGAGGCCCGGTATCTATTAGAGGCCCTGCTTCTATTAATTAAAACATTTTACCATATCTCAATCACAATAGAGTCTAGCATTTGTTTAGTTTTGCTGATTACAATCGAATGATCTACCCAGCGTCTGTTAAGTATAGCTTGTGTCGATCTTGCGTCGAGCATGAACTGGCAGCACATGACTGAGCGGCGTCCGAAGGGCTCTTGTGCGTGGGCAACATAAGCGCTCTTGCAACTGACTTACGACTGTCGGGAACTAGTTACCGCCGTATCCTGAGAATCGCACATGTTCTACTTCTGCGTCCAGTTGCCGTAGCCGTAGCCGACATAAGTTACCAGTTCCAGCTTGTCGCCATCAGTTGCATCGCATCGTAGTCAACATAAGCTAGGCTTTAGAGGCCCGGATTCCATTTTGTGAACTGAACGATTGACACGGCTTCCATTAGAGGCCGGTGTCTATTAGAGGAAATATGGACAGTGTTGAAATGTTGGAGTGGAAACTAATAAAATATTAATTAAAGTTCATGAACTTTTTGAAGTCTTCCAGTGAAGTATTGGTGTGTATTAATGACAACGTTTTTCACGCCATTTAGAGAATTGTAATATTGAAAAAAACATTAATAGCAAATATTTGAGAAAACATACACCCTGTCGAAAAGGATATTAATCTACATTACATGTACGTGATACACGTCAGGTATCGTAGTTGGCGGAGAGAAAGACGTGAAATTGCCAGGTCATGATGGCGGCTCATTGCCTTCCACGACCACAGCTTGTCTATTCTTTATTTATCCAATGTTTTAATGTATACTTACGTACAACAGAAACTATACCAGCACGTTCAGAGACGACTGAAAAGAAACAAAGAAATGCTGGCCATTTTCAGAGATATGTATTCAAGAGAGCGTTGTTTTACCAAGATAAGAACAAAATTAAGTCTACGAAAATGAGAACATTTTTAATGACCTGTGACACAAAAACAACAGTTGGTAAAGATAGGAATAATTTGTCTGTGTATAGTTTCTTTTCGAGGTCAGGATATATAAATAGTTGATTAATTCAGCAACTGAAGCAGTCAACGAAATGTCTAGAGTTTATAAATTGCTCGTCATTTTATATTTCTGCCAACATGAACTTCTCGTTTATGTATTTGAATTGCTTCACATTGCTTCAAGTATGTCTAGATGTATTCACCCTCCCGGGTCACATCATACTTATAGTGAAAACCAGACCCTTTCAGAAGAAAATCCAAGTATTTATTTCGATGTATTTGATAGCATGCATCGCTACAGACAACCCGCGCGTTTCCGTTAATACGCAGTATACATTTACATATACGCAATTATTTCTAAATGAACTGCGACATTTAAAGCGAACAAAAACCGCTTAACGCAATTGTTTAAGAATGCGTTGCGTACTATTCGGTACTTAGTTTAATCGAGTGCATAGGGTCGCTAGCTTTGACTGGTTGACGTATTTTGTTAACTACATAACGTATCGATTTCCATAGTGGAGAGCGAGCACGTGTGCCAATCTTACTGTCTTCAGTTCGAGGGTGAAGCAATTTTCAAAACTGGTCAAAACTGGCACCCTGTCCACTGTCGCAAATGATATTAAAATGCAGTTACAAAATGTTCCGTGGGGTCAAATATCTGTATCCCAAGTGAAATTATGAATACCTAATTATTTGAAAAACTGAGGGTAAATATCCAATTGTCGCAAAAGCTTACCTGCAGCTCTGGTATGTAAGAAATCTACTATGAGCACTGTTTCGTGTGACAGACATCATTATGAAGATAGAACGTGTGTTGTGAACCCTATTCAACAGTTGTTTCCAGTGACGGACCCAGAGGGGGGATCCAGAGGATCCGGCCCCCTCCCCCTTTTGAAAATTAAAGACGGAAAATTGTATAGTAAAGAGTCCTTGAACCCAGGATGGGACTGAAATTTGCATCTTGGACCCCGACCCCCTATTTCAAGTTGGACACCTCCCTTTCCAAAATCCTGGATTCGCCCCTTTCCCTAAGTCTAGTTGTGAGTTTTGAAGTGTCAAGCTGGTTTAACCACGAATACTTATGCTAATTATTATCGTCACCCTCATATAACAGGACATTAACATTTGGAGAAGTGATGAAATACAGACAATAATTACTGAGATGCAGCAAAAGATTTGATAAACCAAAGAAGAACAACAATAAGGACAGTAGTTAAACCATGGTATTATTGTCATACAACTGCTAAAATGACAATACAGAACCCTATATAAGGAGTGACAATAATAAGTATACATTTAATTAGGGCTAGAAATTAGAAACACGAATCATAAAATGTTGGATAATTCGATTGAAATAAGACCATCTCACTCTCCCGTCTGTTGGTATGTCGAGATGTACGATGGAGAAGATCAAACGCAAATCCATTCAGGTCACGTGTAGATGACCCCATGTCATGTGACTCTATAAGCCAATCAGACGTTTGCCCTAAAAAATGTCCTTCACCCAAGGACATCAGTACACGGGAGCATGAAATGGTGTAATTCTAATTTTGTAAACTAAATGTTAAATAAACAAGAATGTTCATGAATGAATTAATGAAAGCGCTCCTGGCAATATCGAATCTTAGAATGTATTATTTCTTGTATACTGATGTCCAAAAGAAACTATACCAAGGCATTGCAATACGACTTAAGAAAAACAAACGTATGTTGGTATGGAATAGATATGTATTCAAGAGAGCGTTGTTTTAGCATGGCAGAGCCAACTGACAATCTATGACAACAGAGAATTTTGATGAACAGTGTCACAACGACACATGGGGTTGGAAGTGATATTGAAATTAATGTCTGTCTGTATCGTTTCTTTTGGACGTCAGTATACTAAAACGAATTATTTAAAATGGAGAGTTCATAGCATATGGCCGGAAACGCATAAGTTAACAATGATGTTGAAGGGGAGCCGATATGGATCCATTGGCATTTTTGCATACCAATACCAACATTTGTTGAATGTGTCTGGATCCGTTCACAAATCCTCTTAAAGTCGGAGCCATGCGGACAGCGGAAGAGACATTGCCGAGAGATTATATTGGTATTCATCAAGATTTACGTTTCCCGTTCATTCCAGAAGCTCGTAGTTTGCATCATGCACCTTTGGTGTCTAGAAATGCTGTTTATCTGCCTGGATAACTCATGGATAACTCAGTTATGGAGTGCTTTCTTTCGTGTTGGGTTAATCACTGTAAAACCTGATGTGAGTTATGCAGAATTGATTTGTCACAGAACCCGTTGGCAGTAAATCTGGTTTTATATAAGTGGTTTGTTTGAATTTGGACTGGCATCGACGTCAAAAGCAGTGGATGTTCGTTATTTTAAGACCTGCAAGAGCGACTTTCATAGTTGGGGGAGGGGGGGGGGTGGGGGGGGGGACGTGATTGAGATATCGGCAGCAAGGGATTTGAATCATGTGGCGTTAATGGTAAGCAGTGACATAGTTAGGCGCGGATATTTGAGGGGGCAAGAATTGGGCAGCGTTATGAGGGCGGGATTAAAAATACAAAGTATAACTTAATAATAGGAGTACATCCAGGGCATATGACGGACCTTTGACGGAGTCGTATATGCCCTGGATTTCGAGGATGGTCTGTAGTCATCCAGCCAGAAACACACCCCCCTCTCTTCATCACTTTGCTGAATCCATCCGGGGTACCGACTCTACTTTCATAATATGTAAACAAATAAACATGTATCCTTTTAAACTGTTAAAAAACAAGGCAAAACATAATGGTATTTGATTTGAAGACGAGACAGGTAAAAGGCATTGACCAGCGGCTTTTATATGAAACCTACCAACAGCTCCCTAATGACGTCACAATGGCTGACAAGCGCAGAGCTCGAGTAGAGATGCTCCTATTTAATGCCAGAGATTATGACTTGTCTGACAAGTGAAGCCTAGATTCAGCTGCAACGGAATTCGAATCCTACTTTTTTTTGCTCAGTTTTAGTATGAACGTCTTGGAAAGAGCTCGATTGAACTAAGATGACAAGGGAAAGCGCATCAACGTCAATAAACCAATCGTTCACGACGGATCTTTAAATGTACATACGACCTCACTCTTTTGAGCTATTATCTTTCATTTAACCCTACTAATTTCCTTTCCGACAAAACATATTTATTTATGTGCGTATTTTAATTCTCAAGGCCTTGTGTATAATGCGGTTGAGGACTTATATAAATTTATATCCAACTTACTTGACACCAGGGGGCGCTGAGAGCTATTGATTCCGGTCCATTTTATCAGATGACACAAATCTATTTTTGTCAAATGCTTGTAGCGTTGTACGAGGTAAACATTAAGTGTGCAACAGGTTACTCGCACTTTGATTCCGTGAAACCTTAAGAAAGTCCGTTGTGAAACGTATTTTAATTCAGAATGGTTATATAAAGATTTCACCATCGGGATTGCGGTGATAAACGTCTTTAGTGAGTGCCACTCTGGTCTAAATTTGGACCGAGAGAAACCTACATATTGCAGGTTCGTTTAATTTGGACATAATTGCATCACGCAATGAATGGCTTGACTGACTCTCAAAAAGTATAACCCGCTGAATGGTGACACAGATACCATGACGATGTCAATGGTTCTATCTCGAGCAAGTGGTTTTGCTTGTACATCGCCTCAGTGTACCATGCTAAGTATCTGGTGGGAAAGTGGTGATGAAACCTCCCCGGGGTAGAACCTTAACTTTCTGTTGCATTTTACCTACTTATCACCATTCAAATGTATCATGACTATACTCACCATTAATTTTAAGAAACGTCTTTCTGTCTTTTAAATTCGTTCAATAGGTACCTTGTTTGAAATTAAATTGCCACCAAATTGAGTTTAGTGACCACTAATGATTTTCTACATTGTAACAGTGTGAATTTTATATATACTGAATTTGACATACTCTTCACTTAAAATGAAATATTACCCCCTGAAAACTGAATTGCGTTTTTAATGGTTTTGAGTGTATAATTCCTTTGTTTCAGTGTGGTTTTTTTTTGAAATGGCATTTATATGGACCGCTGGTCAGTCACAATACGATCCGGTCCGCAGAGGTCAACAGTTTGCCGACCAATGGTTGAAACCTTCAGATTGATCTGTGCTGTACAATGTCATGGCAAACCCATTCGAGAACAACCTCAAAACACATGCTCCAAACTGATTTAACATCACAACTTGTCTTATTTTAATCCCAATTCACCATGCAGTTAAAACGTATCTCTTTTAAAACAACCAAATAAATCTTACTTTGAAAATAGTGTAAAGCCATTTATAGCCCAAGAGTTGAATGAAGATAACATTCTGTTATTAGAATGAAGTGCATTGTTCAATGTCAACAATTAGAATCAAGTACATTGTTCAGAGTCAACAGATGCTGTCGGGGAGATTCACTCGTGGTGGATGAAAAAGATGGATGATATGCATAGGCTTATGGACACTATCGGAATTGGCCGGGGGTGGGGTTGGGGGCGGGGGGGGGGGAACATTCTTGCCCGAAAAATGACCCCCCCCCGGTATAACCGAAAAGACAAACACTGTTGTTACCCGAATCTTGGGGTGTTAGTGCCCGAATTCTAAGCAATGATGCCCGAATCTGGTAATTTCTCCGCTCCCCGACTTTCAGCTCCTACGCCTGTGATGATATGGAACGCGTCAAGAAGGTTTAAGTTTGATTAAAATAGAATTATAATTTTGTAAGTTTTGATTAAAGATAGAATAATGATTTTGTGACAGACAATTTTCTGTCATTGTTGAAAAACAGGCTATTTCATACACAGAAAACACAGGCCGTTATTTGGCTGTTTTCGCGTGTTAAATTTGGGTTGTGTCGGGGATCATTAGCATGGACACGAATTGATAAGTAGCACACCATCACAGTTAAAGTGTTGTTAGGACTATCGTATTCTGGAATGAAATTGACAGTTGTTAGAAAGTCCATCGTTTTAGGGAATTTTCAAACCTTTATTTGGAAAAAAGACAAAAAAATGTTTAGAAAATATTTTTCACACAGATTGTAAATATTTATTGTTTTGAGAATGTGATTTTTACTTTTACCTGACGCGATATATATTTTGATATCATATTTTAAGTAACGCTCTTTTTTACCAGACTATTAAGCCGCACAGAAGTCTTGCCAGACATTCGCTTATCTTGTCTTAATTCACTTTCGAAGGGTCATGAAAAGTTCAGCTATGTCCTTTCGTATAAACCAATGGAGAGCATACAAAACGTCAACCAATCAGTCCTTTTGATACGGCGGGCTTTCAGTCAAAAGAGCCATCTGATCCTATTGAGTCTTTGACAAAAACTCGAGGGAGAAAGTTTCAATGGATGCTGGTCTTTTGTTAGATTTTCTCGGAGTAAATGGGGTGGGCTGTTAATGATGAAATGTCTTCTGTGATGTTGACTCGTGGAATCAAGGAGCAATAAGCGTGCAGCAGATAACCAGTGATACCTTCTGTGAATGAGGTTTTCTTTGTGTCTTTCCCAAATTCATCCGCAAATGCTGATTACTTTGCAATGAAAGCAATCTTGAAATATACACCGACGTCCAAAAGAAAGTATACCAATATTTCGAGAGACTACTGAATACATTCACAAATGCGTTGGATATACAAGAGAT
>JAUELE010227947.1:0-12307 GCA_031471655.1 Diodora aspera | reverse complement strand
ACGTATAATTCACGAGACCCGTGATTAAGCGCTCTGTTGCACTTAAAATATCTGTCAATAAATTATAAACCCGTATGCTGAATGAGATGAATGAAAGCAGGATTATTAATCTATTCAGGCAATGCAACAAGAAACGCAAATAAATCGTACAATCCTTCATATTTTGGTATACCAAAATATGAAGGATTGTACGATTTATTTGCTCAGAGTGGATGTAGTCAGTGAGGTCACAGCGCAGGTTATACCTCAACTTAATTTGTTTAGACAGTTCAACATTCACTCAGTTCACATCTAGTTTATTCCAAAATACTCACATTAACGTAACGCCAATAAACTGCAGGAATATTATCATTTACAGAAAGGCATGTCTATGATTGTGGATGAACATTATCATTTGTGTCCACTCTCCCTGAAGAAGGATTTTATGTCCAGCACAGAGGGATGTGATTAAACAATAAACAGAAAACAGTTTCGTGTAGCTCCCGTTTCGGGTCCACCGCACAGGACAAACAAAAACAAGATTGAAACAACAAAAGGGGAGATAACTTCCAGGACCCAAATAAAGCAAAACTGTTGTGATTTCAAAATCGACGCGCGCAACCACTTGAAAGATTCTGTTAATCTTATTAATTTTAAGAAATAGGAGGCATAGACGTAAATGTCAGAGCGTTTGGTGATGTCGTGGATACACCGGAGACAAAGGAAAAGTTAAGTTTGAAATCATGCTTCAATCACATGATAACATCGCGCGTTATGATTGGTCGATTGGAGTTTCGCTGGGTACTGCATACGGATGTCGAAAATAACAAATAATAAATAACGCTGAACAAACATACACGCTTCTTGTTTCGCGAAACAAGTGTTTCTTACTTTTCACCACGGAACACCAATGCGAAAAACAGGGGCTACACGAAAGTGTTTTTGGTTGAGCATATATTCGAATCCGTTTGTGGTATGTATTACTCAAACCAAATTATTGTTTTATCTGTGGTCCATGATGAATTTCCACTGCACATCTTCTCCGTGATGCTTCCGGGGAGTGACGTGGTGTCATTAAGACAGAAAAGGGCCTCAGTAACTCAATGCTTGTTTTACAAAGCGACCAAAATGGGAATCTTTTGCTCTCTCTTTCTTTCTATCAATCCTGTGTTGTCCCTTTTCCTGCTGTGCCTCTTGCACATCACATTGCGCAATGGCTGAAATATTGCCCCCTGCAATGTAAAAATCGCTCACTCAGTTCACATCTGAGTTAGTGAAGTACTGATGAAGTAGTAGTATTTCAGCTTCAAGCAATACACAATACGTGACGCTACTGATGCTCACGCAGGCGGCACAGTACTGATTGACCGTCGTGAACCATGGAGCCTTCCGGTAAAGAACACGGCCAATTACGTGTATATCCTTCTCTACTGTACTTGTCACAAGTTCACAAGATTCAGTTTAACAAAGATTAATGTAAAGATTCGGTTACTCTCGGAATTATACATCCTCGAAATTCTGGGTATAATGCCACCCCCAAAGGTCATATATACTGGATGTACTCTTATTCACAATAGTCGTTCTGTGTGTGTGGAACATCCAAATCTGCTAAATATAGACAATCAATGAAATGTCGCATTCATTACACGAGAAGTAACTATTGATACATTTAAACTATAACGTCTTTACTTCGCCGAGTGTTAGGAGAGAAACGCCACATGATTTAGGTTAAAAGTCAGCTTATTTAACGTCGGCTTTTGCCTCCCGAAGGGAGGCTATATCGCCGACAAGAGCGGGCTTTTGATTGAGCGGGCGGGCTTTTGATTGAACGCGGGCTTTTGCTATGAAAGCTTCACTGATTGGTCAAAAAGCCCACCTCGGGACGATCCACGTGAATAGGAATGATTTCAGGGTATTATGACCGCCGGCAGTGTCATTATACCCTGGAATTCGAGGATGGGAATTATACTAATCATGCATATTAACAATATTATTTACGGGCAAACCTTGAAGATTATAGCTGTGTTTAATCTGTATTCCAAGCTTAACTTTCAAATAAAAATCAGATATAAACTAAATAACATTATTATTGCTATTTATGTGCACCACACAATACGAATCGACCACCTTCTACTTTCCTTACAGAACACGAGGGATGAATGTTTTCTACTCTCATGAAGCTGTACCTTGTTTCAAAGTTCACAAGATCCACATTAACAAAGACTGATGGAAAAAATATAATTATAGCAAAACATGTTGATGCTAACAGTCTGAAGTTATATCTGAAGTGTTTTATCTGTATTCCATGCCGAAATGTTAGATATACATCAGAGTTTACCAATCACATGCATTTAACACGTAGTGCTATATAACGTTGTCATTACTGTTCATGTAGATCACACAATGAGGATCGACCGTCCTGTATCATGGAGCCTCCCCACAGAGCACACAGCGAATGAATGCTCTCCCCTGTTATAAAATGATACACTGCACATGTTTTCAAGATAAATGTAAACATTGGAAACCAAGACACACTTCTGTGACCCAGGAGAAAGATAATTCTTGCAAAACATGTTCATGTGCATGTCAGTTATTCTACTTGTGGCCAAGCTTTCGCGATTATCTCATACGTTGATAGTGTTAAAATGACACATATGACAGAAAGAGCCACCGGCCTTCACTTACTCTTCCAGACCAGTGACAAGTAAGGTAGTTTAAATTAATACTGTATTTGACAAATCTAATAGGCGTTGTATGTCACGACACATAAATCGCATTTGATCGCTAACACAATTATCAGGCTGAAGTTACCTTTAGTGGACATTGATATCTAGCGACGCTTAGTCGTACTACATAACCCAGCATCCGATAGCCAACACACAAAGTGAACCAGGTAAAATATTGAATTTCATGAGATCATATTGCAATCAATGATTAAGCAGAA
This sequence comes from Diodora aspera, assembly GCA_031471655.1. Classification (NCBI taxonomy): domain Eukaryota; kingdom Metazoa; phylum Mollusca; class Gastropoda; order Lepetellida; family Fissurellidae; genus Diodora; species Diodora aspera. The sequence goes on along the minus strand of JAUELE010227947.1, from coordinate 9,384 downwards.
GAACACACATTGGGTTGTCAATGTTTGATGCTCCCTGGCCGACAGTGGTTAGCGGGTCCACCCAGCAATCTGCCTGCCTTGGCGGTTTTGGTTCGAGTTTTCGCCCGGGCACCTCTAGATCTCTTTCAGCCCGGAGAGAAAAGTGCCCCAATACCGACGTGATTTTGGTGAGACCGTGGTGATGTGGCTGAAAGATAGCCGAAAACCACGTTAAACCCCAAATCAATCACGCTCGCAGCTGATCACAGATCTGTTGGTCAGATCACCTTGCTGATGTATGTTGTAGTTCTCCTCTACATCTTTGTCACAAGCTTGACTGACTGTATCCTCCAGAGCATTGTCCAATGTCTTCAACTTGATTGATTAAGCGCAACCTTTTTACACCACTTTGATTTTGATGGCTGCCGTGTTTCAAGCGTCATCTATTCACGCACATTACATTACTGTATAAACACGAAATATGTCTACAGAGGAATGTTGATGACACATGTATCCAGAGGGTCAGGGAACTAACAATTTAGTATTGACACGCAAACGAAGGTTTTAAGTGTGTCTAAGGTCAGAATACAGCTTTCTGAACGTGATATTTCTGTGATATGACAAAACACGCCATTTTTCCTCTGAGTCCTGTATGTGATTGATGGTTATACATATATTGTATGTTTATCATTATGTTAAAACAATAAGCACAACTGTGTGACAGATATTCAAAAGAGTGCACGAGTTGAAATCAGATGCATGTGTTAAGTACAGGGGCTTGCATCTTATTCCCAGAGAAGAGGTTGATACACAGGATAATTGAAGTATACAATAGGCAGTGGTTCAACGAAATTAATGCATTTACCTAAGTACAATATCATGTCGAAATCAAGAACACAGTTCCAGACAGACACATTCATATATGATACGTATTTTATATAATAACATAAATGGCATCAACTTCCTGCATTGGATAAACGTTCGTTTTTCGATGTCAACGGACCGAAAACGTATTGCATGCAAACATTCAAATGTAGTCGTGTTCAGTAAACTATTAAGTAATACTTTTACAGTTCAACGAACTCCTTTGTTTTAAGTCAATGTTTTGGATGTAATTGTCAGTATATATAGTTTACTAAAGGCTGTTTCACTATATTACTCTTCCTGAAAGAATGATATTTAAACACAGATGTTCTATGACCAGTAGAAGACATTACATGATGCATGGATTTCCCTTCTCCTCATACATCGAGGGGCGACGACGGGTGTATACATTTCAATTCAAAACCAATCCTCACAGTAAGCTGTTGTTCTGTTGTGTCTCGGCTAATAGGCGTACCCTTAGGAATCTAAGATTTCATTCGATCCTCTTCATATTTTGTGTTCCTGTTATGAACTGCGGCTCCGCGATGTCAGACAGTGAAGAGAATCAATAGGCTGAAACCAGATGAATTGTAGTTTGCTGAGATACTCCAAAAAAACCGCAAAGTAGACCTTTCAAAGCGTTTTGTCACAGTGAAACTATAGACCCCATGCATTACTCACTTTGTACTTGACTCGACGAAACTGTTACATTTATTTATAAAGGATGGATCCATTGTCTCTGAATTGCCTTGAGTTCTGTATAGGTTAATTTTCAAGTAACTCTCCTTTTCTGAAAAGTAAAGGTGTTTTACTTTTCAGGGATGGAGAGTTATGAGGATATCAACGTACTTAAAATACGCCCACTCATTTTCCGTGTTTATTTTGTATTCATTTTTAACTTAATTTCATGAAATTACTTTTTCATACATGTAGGGTTCATATTGGAAACGGTCCATTACTTAAAAAACCTGCATTCAGCGCTATACAAGACCGAACATTATTATTATTATTAAAAACCCACTTCAAACCATCAAACACAAATCTCCATGATAGTTAAATAGTGTAAATGTGTATGGGTATTGAGCTGAATGTGGTTTTCGTGAAATTAGAGATAAAAACCCCCATTCAAACCAAAACTACCTGCCAACATAGCAATCTGAAACCTCCCCAAAATAAAATTGGTTTTGGTGATTTTGGCTTGGTTTAAGTTTTGGGTGGTTTTCACACAATCTAATCTGGTGTAGGCCCAGAACCAATAAGTCAACCCAGAGGTGTACATATCTCATTCGCATGGTGCAATATTTTCAAACACAGGCAATGGCCTTTGAGTGAATATAATACTAATAACTGACCAGTAGTCAATATAACTGGCGACAAACAAAAACAATGTTAATATTCGTAAGCAATTTAAGTGATGACGAAAGGACTCGCAAAAAAGTATACATCTTCTGGTGTTTTTTTAATTACTTTACGAAATGTTTCCACAAATCTGAACTTTCTTGAGAGACGTCGGAAAGTATACTAATTTCAAGAAAAAATATTGTATGCGATGTTTTTTAGCTCAAGTAATCAGAAAATCGAATGAACTGACTGTCCAAAATGTTTTCTTAAATATGAGCTCACTTTTGAGATGTCATGAGGTGTGCTAATTTCAAGAAAAGATACATGTTTTGGGGCGTGTTTTGCCAAAAATATTCAGGAGATCGAATGGATTAAGATATGTATAAGAAACGTTAAATAGAATAAAACAACTCATCGGAACTGTCATGAAAATACGCCTCGGATGCTAACGCATTCAAACACTGTCCATTACCTTTCATTATTTAGCTTGTTAAAAAACGCTCCGTGCATTATTACCCTGGTGTAACCCAAGCAGCCTCTAGGCACTAGAAGGTTAACAACACTCCTGATGGAGGACCAGGTACACAGTTTCAGCTGGTGGACTGAGGCGGCCAAATGCAAAGTTACTTGCCCAAGGTGACACCACTGACGTTGTGGCTTCATTATCATGTCAGTGCGATGCAGGGAGTTTGAACCCTTTAAGGCCTGAGAGCATTTGCGACTAAAACCTGTCACCCATTCAACTACTGCCAGGACTTGACGTTACTAACCTTCTCTAGCGAGTGACATATGTGCGGTGGATGAGGCCAACTCACCTCACCAATGTTGGTTTGCTTGGTTACCCCTTTTGTGTTTCGGCTTGGGTTTGACGTGAGTTTGCCTCAACCAACATTGGGTTTGAGTGGTTTGATCATTTCTGAAACCAACGTTGGTTTGAGTGGTTTTGACAAAAATCCTTGTTAGTTATGGGTGGTGTTATAGTGGTTCAGATGATCAAAACGCCTTATATCAAAATACCTATTTGCCTTTTGTCCGCCTTCAGGAGTTCCAGTGGCAAATAGCCTTGTTGTGTCTTTTCTACGCAACGTTAGTGCCGTAGCATGTAATTTAGTCTCTCTCTCTCTCTTTGTAGCCTCTGCAAATTTAAAAATGTGGTGTCAATATTGTCTCCAGCGACGTTAACTATCTCTTTCTGTCTCTCTCTCGGTGGCTGTTTGCAACCTCTGCGGATGTAAAACATATGGTGTAACGCTGAAATATTACGAATATTTTATCGAACATGATACATGTGGTTGTCCTGTGCAATACGAATTCAATAGCCACACATACGCATATAGACGTTTCAGATTAATCTACTTTAAGGTATATATCTTAGACCTCATTTAATAACGAGAATAAAAAAGAGCACTGTCCATCATGTGCTACTGTGGGCAAACCTGTGAAACTTGTGAGTACTTGTGAAACGAGATCATCTCCGTCTCATCCATTTCCCAAAACAAGTGATATGTTATTATATACACCTGACCATATATCTACCACAACACAAACTAATTAAAAGGTAACAATCACACCTCGGGGACCGAGTGTTTGGTTATTGGAGACTGGTCATTTGCAAGATGAGTCGGACGTTCTTACCTTTCAAGCTGGCATTTTGGAATTGTAAAACTGTCTGTTAGCAGATGTGCAGCTTGTGATAAAGAAATGCAATTATTTAACCTGACAAGTACATTTTGCAAATTCGTGGCAAGAGTGGTTCGCTCACTTGATACTTCTTAATAATTAATTAGATGACGCCTTTGAAGGCGTTTTGGAATCAGCTAACAGCGTGTGGTTTCTTTCTCTTTTTTTTTGTGTGTAGTGTTAGTGAAGACTTTCTTGACCCTTTTCTTCTTTTCCTGCGTCGATATATGTAGATTAGAACTTTGTAAAGCTTCATTACGACCACATTTTACTGCAAAGAAACACGGTAGCTCAAACTCTCATAAATGCAATGCCTGGAATGGAAATCAAGCGCGACGTTCTTTCACTGTTCGAGATGTTCTAGCTATCTTTCTGCATGTGTTTTGTCGCCTTAATATGACCGAATTATTGCCTTCTGCTACATTAAGCTCATTTCACTCAAGTGTAATTCGCGAGTCATATTGTTTCAACGTACAACGTTGTCCATGTGAGGTATATTTCCAGTTTATCTCATTGACAGATAGACAGAAACAGATATGCGAGTGGGTATTAGAAAGTTTTAATTATCAACAAGACGTAATCAGGAGAGAAACTTGTTCTTACCACTTCTCTACATGGTCACCATCCAGAGTTACACATTTCTCCCACCGTTTCTTGACCTTGTCCACTGATTTCATGGAAAACCAACCCTCCAACTCTTGAATGATCTGATTCACGCATAACACGCATATTTTTTTGGTGAGCATATCGCGACACCTTGGACATGTGCAGTTGATGATGAATGATGTTTCCTGCACTGCCATAACTCAGATGTGTCGTTTGTGTCATCCAGTAATGTGTTATCGAAAATAATGCCTCGATCAATGGCACTTGTTTTATCACTAGACACATCAAAGAGTGACGAAATTCCGTAAATGAACTTTATGCACATTTGGGGAAAATGCCAGCAATTGCAATTCGAACAATTGATGTAATTACTTGCGTTTTGAATTGTGAGAAGCAATGCTTTTTCTGGCGTCGTTTGGTTTCAGAAAGCAACGATGTCCCAGTAAATCCTGATCAACACATTAGTTCTTAAAGGTAGTTTCCCCAGTGTGCGTTTGTCTGTCTGTCTGTCTGACCTACTGATCTGAGAATAACATGATCATTCGGTCATTCGGTTGTCACACCAGATTTCCTCCAGAATTTGCAAGAAGTGGCAAATAACCAATTTGTAAACGAGGTTTGAATTTTTAAGCGTGAAAAACGTTCTCAATATGACATACATGATTGAACGTTCTTACATATGAATGGAACAAAGACTAGCGTCCTCTCATACTGAAAATTGTCAGTAACGCCTTGGAGCTTTTCCTGTAATTGACAGTGAACGTATGACTGACAAGATTGCTCAAATGAGCACTGTTCAGGTTTTACGCCATAATATTCATTGTACCTTTCCCTCGAAAGAATCCATCAGAAATTGTTGAACTTCAGAAGTTGCAAATGTTAATGTGTGGGAAAGAGACTGAGGCAGTGTCTTTTTGAAAGCAAAACTGACCAATTTCTTAAATGCGTTTAGTGTTGTGCATATCTATGCTGGTGTACTGAGGAAAATAAACCACGACTTTAGAAACTGAACAACAAATAGTGTTCGCTACTCAAGATATATTCATTCAGTGGAGTGTTGTTTCATCCTGATGGGAACCAGATTAAAATTAATAAAAGGTAATGTTTTAGGAACATGGGTTGAAAAAGAGTTGGAATAATGTCTGCCCATCGTTTCTTTTGGAAGTTAGTATATTTTAAGGAAAGTACATTTATTGAACTGGGTCGTGGTTCTCCTCTGCATATTTCTAATATATAATCGGTCATTCCTGGATATGCATTGGTTCACATACTTGACAAATGTTCCACTTTAATATAGGCAGACTTGCCTGTTTATCTGCAGATTTAAGAACAATAACCAAGAACAGGATAAAACTAACAGCAATCTCAACAGAATTATGTACCGAACATATCCTGACAAATCTAGGATACAAATTGCATCCTGTAATCGTCACAATTTCGTCATACCACATTGACTGCTAGACATTAAAGTTCAGAAATTGATACAGACGTCAATCACAAATGTTTTACATTTGGTCCATGGTGCTGCATGTCAATACACTTGTTTAACTATCTTTTTGTTGCTGCAAGAAGCTGCTATTAAACTTATCACTAAGACGAATGTGGTGAGATGGTGCTGAAGATCTCCTCATCGCGACACGACCTTTAACTGGTCAAGATTGAGTGTCTTGATGTCATTTAAATCTTACATTCTGACACCGAGTGCTGTTCAGAGCCTTACAGTTTCGATTTAACATGAGGAAATAGAAAGTTAACCAGAAACCATTAAAGAGGTGTATTACGGTTACCAGGCATGCCATGAAATACTCGCAGTACTTAAGTGTGGTGTTTCTTGAATAAGCCCGTAGGACTACTTACACTTGACATGGTGATGTAAATGGGCTCATATCGTCATGTGACAACTGTATCATCTTCACCGTTTTCACTGTGTTGAGTGTAGTAGCAATGTCCTAATTACATCTCCGAAGGAGTCTATTTATGGCCTACTACTTGTCACATGCAATTACATGGAGTATACAGTCAAATCAACATATTCAACTAATTAACGTTCATGTCACTCATTTCATAGACCACTAGAAGTCAAAGAATCAGGTACCCTTACTTTAAAGTAAATGTTCGCAAACGTTGACAACATTCTGTGAGTAAATATTAGTCCATAATTGGCACACACATTTAGATTTAGACAGCGCACAAGTCGCAATATCATCCGGACAGCGGGACGGTGTGCTCAGACGAGTTCTTTAAATTTTAAGAGATTGGGAAGATGCACACACGTGTAATACACGAGACCAGTGACTAAACGCTCTGGTGCACGTGTAAAATCTTTCAATACATTATAAACCCGTGTGCTGAATTAAATGAATGATTTTGAGATCTATTAAGGGAATGCAACAAGAAACGCAAATAGATGGCACAGTCCTTCATATCTTGGCATACCTCTGTCAGCACTTGCACTTTCTAAGTGGATGTATTCAGCGAGGTCACAGCGCTGGTTATAGCTTAACTTAAACAGTTCGATATTGTGCATCTAGTTTACTCCAAAATACTCACATCAACGTAACGCCAATAAGCTGCAGGAATATTATCATTCACAGAAAGGTCATATCTATGAATGTTGAATGTTATAGTGAGTATGGTCAATGGCGTTTAATTTAGAAGCTTCTGGCGATTTCACTCTAATCAGTAAAGCTTGTTCAAATGATAACAAAAATATCAGTTCATATGTTTTCTTTTCGTCGTCTTGCTGGGTTTGGTTCATTAAACACAATGCAAGCAATTGATCTCTCACATTAAATACAGTGAGTTTCAAAGAAAATACTTTCAACGCATAGTTCAGATGAAATTGAAAGCAATACCAGAACTATGTTCACAAATTGATCAACAATCTGCTTTGCAGGCAAATTTAGATATTAAGTTCCTGCTCTTACTAAGTCTCATGCGAAGAAAAAATGGCAGAAATACTCATCTATATCCCCCGCCTTTTGACTCTCATAACCTGTCGTGCAACGTTTTCCACTGAAATGGCAACACTAATAATGATAGAGATTTCAAAATAGGAACAAGCAAATCTTTGGCCATGATTGGTGTGCATCAATTTTTAAACGGAGATGTCAGATGGTCTTCTCCCCTATCACCTGGACAAAGTTGTGAGGGACTAAAGGACGGACTGAAGGAAAGTGGCCATTGTTATATCCCCTGTCAACTTCGTTGGGTGGAATAAAAGTCAAGACTGATAGCATCGAGTCTAAACATTCGCAGTTACAAACTTTCTATGATTTCTCAGCATACGTGGTTTGTTTGAGAAACAGATTGAACATTTAAACCATGTTAGCCTAATTGCGAGAAACCATGATGACTTGACCTGAGATCCATTCGGAACATGGAAAAACAGGTAAGACATCGATATTAGCCCAGCCTCTGGCTTCTTTCAATTTAACAAATGCTTCCCCTACACTGGTCCGCCGTGCACAGTGTTTGCATTTGAGACACACGTTCTCACCCGACACAACTGTCCTGGAGATCATACTAGTTAATTGTGAATTATTGGCAAGGGTTTGAAGTTGTTGTGAAATTGACGAGCCGCTGGCTGAGTTCGCAAAGGGGGTCGTCTGGAAGTGTTGATAGAGGATGAACATTATCATTTGTGTCCACTCTCCCTGAAGAAGGATTTTATGTCTAGCGCAGAGGGATGTGATTAAACAATAAACAGAAAACAGTTTCGTGTAGCTCCCGTTTCGGGTCCAACGCACGAGATTGAAACAACAAAAAGGGAGATAAGGCAAAGATGACGTGTTTGAAAATCCCCCGGCGCAACCACTCGAAAGATTCTGTTAATTTTATTAATTTTAAGAAATAGGAGGCGTCGGCGTAAACATAAGAGCGTTTGGTGAGGTCGCGGATACACTGGAGACAAAAGGAAAGTTACGTTTGAAATCATGCTTCAATCACATGATAACATTGCGCGTTATGATTGGTCGATTGCAACCTACTGCTTGGGTCGAGTTTAGCTGGGTACCGCACACGGATGCCAAAAATAACAAATAAAGCTAAAAACATACTTGTTTCGCGCTTCTTGTTTCGCGAAACAAGTGTTTCTTACTTTTAACCACGGCACACAGATGCGAAAGACAGGAGCTACACGAAACTGTTTTTTGTTTAGCATTATTCGAATCCGTCTGTGGTAGGTATTTCTCAAACCAGAAGATTGTTTTTTCTGTGTTCCCTGATGAATTTTCAGTTGACATCTACCCCGTGGGGCTTCTGGGGAATGACGTGGCGTTATTTAGATAGAATAGCGCCTCAGTAACCACATGCTTGTCGTACAAGGCGACTTAAATGGGAATATTTTGCTCTCTCTTTCTTACTATCAATCCTGTGTTGTCCCTTTTCCTGATGTGTCTCTTGCACATCACATTGCGAAATATGAAATATTGCCCCCTGGAGTGTAAAAATCCATTTCACTCACAAACTCAGTTCACATCTGAGTTAGCGAAGTACTGGTGAAGTAGTAGTATTTCAGCTTCAAGCAATACAAAATACGCTTCTGATGCTCACGCAGGCGGAACAGTACTGATTGACCGTCGTGAACCGTGGTAAAGAACACGGACAATTAAGTGTATATCCTTCTCTACTGTACTTTGCACAAACCCACAAGATTCAATTTAACAAAGATTAATGTAAAGATCTTTCCCGGCCAAAAGCAAATTCGGTTAATCTTGGAATTATACATCCTCGAAACGGTCATATACGCTGGATGTACTCCTATTCTGATAGTCGCGTTGTGTGTGTGGAAAGTCCAAATCTGCTAAATATAAACAACCAATGAAATGTCGCATTCACTGCACGAGAAGTAACTCTTGATACATTTAAACACATAACGTCTTTACTTCGCAGAGTGCCAGGAGAGAAGCGCGC
>JAUELE010227936.1:0-12309 GCA_031471655.1 Diodora aspera | reverse complement strand
CTCCACTGTAAGAAAAATCGGCTAGACAGAACACTTGTCTGTATCCAAGCGAGATATTCCGTGCGCCGCCAGTTAGCTCGTATATCAATTGATACCAAAGCGGAGAATTTCCGTGCGCCGCCACTAGCTATGGTGTTTTAATTAGTCCCTGCGTGCCCGTTCAGAATACCCGCCAACCAGCTCGTAAGCCTTAAAACAATAGCCGCAGGTTAAGGGTTAAAATCATGCAATGAAGGGTGTTACAGCACAGGCAGTGGCGGATTAACCATTAGGCAGAGTAGGCGTAAGCCTAGGGGCCGGATGGCAACACAAATGGTCTAAATTGCTTGTAAATATATGTATTTCTGATGATATTTCATACAGTTGCATATATTTTTCATATCTATTCAAGGAAGGACGGAACAGTGGGGTGAGATCAAGATACAGTAGAATCTGGATATAACGAACTCCACGGGACCATTAAAAGTAGTTCGTTATATGCGGAAGTTCGTTATTCGCGAAAATGGCAGCCATATTGGATTGAACAAACAGACACTGACAGATGAAATTCATAAACTCTTTAATTCAGATACTTCAGCAGGCTCAGATACAAATAACATTCAACAGAAAACAAGCGTAGATAATATTTAAGTATGTTTTGCTACAAAGTCGGTCATTTTGCTTTGAGCAACATTTGCATGACGTAGTTTGGAGACAGACTCCTTTAGATCTGACAAAATGTCAAATGTTGCCAATTCTGTTGCTGGCTAAGAGTTCACTAATTTGCCACTGATAGCGTTGATTCACCGCTGATAACGTTGATTCGCCGCTATACCTTGAATCACCGTGAGTTCGCTATTCACAATGCTAATTAGTCTTAATAGGACCAGTAGGGATCGACCCTAAAAACAGTTCGCTATATCCGGAAGTTCGCTATTCAGAGTTCGCTATTCGCGGCAATTTTATATGACTCTATAAAGGTAACCAGTTGGGACTTTTAAAATTGTTCGCTACATCCGGATGTTCGTTATAACCGGGTTCGTTATAGACGGACACTACTGTACATAATACTGTTCCATTAAAATCCTACTACTTTCGCTGAACAAATCAGTATAAGTGTTAGATCTCCCAGACATGGAAACAAGCAAAAACATGCATAGAGATTTTCCAACAATGATCAATATCCATAGATATATACATTTTACCTGAAACGGGACTGCTTACCTGTGCCATTGAGCTCAGTGCCAATACAGCAGTAGAATCAAGGGGAGATAATCTGAAATTGTTCAAAAGATTCTGTGACAATAAATACAATTAGATTACAAGACTAGATTAGATTGTTTAAATATTAAACAACAGCAAATGTCACTGCTCTTTTTCATAGCTGTTTTACAAAATCTGCAGTTTTTTTTGTTATTAGCTTAAAGGTTCTGTAAGTCACTAGTGACTGGTTGAGCATGTCGCACAAATAGATATGAACACAAATGTTGCCACAATTGATTGTTTGTCCTCAGCTTTAGACATAATAATAGGGACAAATGTACACTATGTTAGTTACCATACTACCCAACAAGTGATTCGTCTAGTTACAGCACAGTTTGACTTGGCCTTTGATTGACAGGCGGAAGGACCGAGGGCAGAGCCCGAGGTACTCCTTCCACCTGTCAATCAAAGACCATGTCAAACTGTGCTGTAACTATAGACGAATCACAAGTTGGGGGTGTGGTAACTGACTTGTAGCGAGCGGTTTTTGAAATTGCAGGAATTTAAACGTTATACATGACGTCACGAATACGTTACACAAACATTGGCCAGCTGTACTGTAACTAGCAGGATACAGCACGGCCAAAATCAAAGGGACCGCTCCCATTCCGTGCTACAAGTTAGATAGGGATAGCGCCTGAAATTGTCTGATGAAAGGTATGAAATCCCGGATGGGGGGTGTTGAAATACCCAATACACGGGCCTCAAGACGATAATTTTCTAAGGCAAATACACACATTTTCCCTGATGAATTGCTACACGTATTACAGACCTATCTAGGGAGAAAGATGAGGACTGACAAAGATCCTGCTCTGCCAGCTGTTGACACGAGAGACTGTATTGTTTCATTGTCTGGTCGGGAGCAAAAGCAGACCATCCTGTAATCATCATAAACAAAACATATAGCAATCACCTTCTGTAAGGCCACTTAAAAAAGAATAGTTGGTGATCGTCCATTCCCCTGGAAGGTGGAGGCTATGAATACATACCAGGTTTAAATCGAAATAACAGGAATTCATTCTCTTGCAACACTAGTGTCGATAATACTGTACCTATTTTAATAAATAAAGCAGTCAATGTTGTCAAGACGAGAACAGGAATTTGAATATAAGCATTATCATTCTTTTGGGCATATTTTTCTGAGAAATTGTATTCAAATAACAAAATTTTAAAATCATAGGATTACAAAACGTCTGGCATATGACATTAAAGCATATAAAATAAAAGTATACCAATCTGTAAAATCTGAAAAAACAGAGTGAGGGATAATTTGTGGCCCTATAGAAACAATTTCTTTGTTCCTGTTACAGAAATGCCAGTACACCTCACCTTTGTCTTGGACAAAGAAGGGATGGTGCTGAGCACACTGTGCCACCAAATGGACCGAGTTCGAATCCGACCCGGGTTCAGTGGTGAAGTAGAGATCAATGGTGCTGCTGGTTTCCAAATCACTTGACTCTATCTTTGTCAGACGCAGCTCAACAGACTTGTTACTGTAAAAATAATAAAAAGTTACTTGGTTTTTATTATTAAACTACAGAACAGATGGAAATTAAGCAAAACAGATTAAGATGTAGCTAAGGGGAATATCTGGATGTAAGTAATAGAAATCGAAGTGCTCCAGATAAGCATCATACATGCGTATGCACGCAAGCAAATGACCACCAGTGCGACAGATTTTAATTTTATATCTGTATCAAGTACATGTAAATCCATATTTGTACGTTCATTTAATGATTTTTATAAACTTATCTCATCAAAAGTGTAAAGGGACGGGGTCCATTCTGCAGGGTATAACAATTACTTAATTCAGATTGGTTCAATTACAATTGTGCTGAAAACAGTTTTCAATTTAATTTGTTTATTTTTCTGCCTTGTCATATTTTATGGCCTTAACATTCATACATACAACATGGAAGATGAGTGTTCCGTGGGCGAGGATGAGTGACCTGCGAGTTCCTCCGCTGTATGCCAGTCCTCGTCCAACCAAGGGGGACACGGGGACAAGAACTTGATGAGAGAATCTGAAATTTAAATCCAAATAGAAATATAAACTGAAGGAGATGTGAAATATTATGGAGAAGGGAGTTTATGTTGTGTCAAATCTCAAATACAACTTCTCTTTACTTTAAACAAAGACTGAACTTAGTTAAACACATCTAAAGCCAAACATAATATAATTGTTTACAAAAATACCCACAAACCTTTCAGAAAGCACTGCCATATTGGAGTAAGCAGAGAAGAAAAGCCCTCGAAAAACTCTAATTCGGTTGGCGACACTTTGGCATCTCTTTCAGAAGTATTACTGAAAGGAAACAAGAATTTGAAGAATTAGAGTCTGGGACGTAATGTAAAAATACCAGATTCTTCATTGGTTCAGCATAAAAAAATGCAGTTGAGATCTAGTTCACTGTCTAGGGCCAATGGGACGATCTTTGCAGCATGCAACAAACCAGAGAAAGGAAGTAAGAGAGAGAAATCAAGGAAACATCCAGCTGGCAGAAGCAGGTCTCTCACAGTAATGGAATATAAAACAGCAAATCCCCTGAAATGTAATCCAAAACTGCTGAACTGACAAACAAAGCCACCAAAATGGAGGACAGAACATCAATCACAGCAGCAAACCCGCAATCCTGAAACACAAACGGCAGAACACAAAATATCTTTACCGGCTATTTTAAAGCAGGACGCCTTGCTGTTACCAATGTCACTGAGCAGCTGTGTTATATTTCAGTTGCATAGTTTACAATATCTCAACTGGATTTTTGTCTTTGCCATCACCAAACAAATTCAGGCGATGTGTGACACATCAGTCAAGGAGATGGAATGTAAGTCAATCTTTCAGCCATATATCAGATGACTCAATTATCTCATGAGCTGGTTATAACCCATGAGCTGGTAGCCAACCCCAGGGGTGCAAGTGTAAGCGATGTTTGGTTCCGTGAGCAAAAAGTTCCGGGGGGAACCTAAATACATAAGGAAATTGAGACCGTGATCCAGGGTAGGAATACAAATCCCAGGGAAAACACGTTCTGGAGGAACCAAATCTCAGGGGGAACAAATAAACTGTTACAATTGCACCTGGCTGTTTTTTTATGTAAAATTTCTTGTTAGGTCGAATCATTTAATTAATTTGTTTTACAGCCACAACATTCTATCACCTGGTGAGAGGAACTGAGTCACTGACTGGGAGAGACAAGTTGTACTCAAAGACCGACTGTGAAAAGATTATACAAGTTTGCAATTTACCTTCTTGTGTTTTTAATGAAATCAACTATGGAAAGCTAAATGGATAGCAGGAGAGTGCAAAGTGTCCCGCCATTTTATCACCACGCTGCTAAGGACAGTCAACTGGGTATTCCGACCACATCACCATTACCGCTCAAGAGGCTTCACACTCCGGTGATGCGCTGCACGGGGAATGCTCACCAGAGGGCGTGTAGCTCTGACAACCTGCGCGTGTTGGTGTTTCCCATGATGCACCAGGATGACCCTGGGGTCTAGCTGGTACCATGAAGGCAGTTGGAGCGGCTCTCGGTAGTGTGTGCGCGCGGATTGAAGCTAAGATGTCGCGACAAGTAGCACGGGTCTGCAAGTTTACAGGCCACCTGTGAAGGGAAGCTTGCACTGTGCTCTACTGGTTTCCCCTGTCTATCGCAGTATTTGCCCATGCCGACCCTAAGTTTAGAGAAATCATTAGGTAATGTAATTATCCGCGCACACGCCACACCGCCGTAGTAACACCACAAAACGAGCGAGCCGAGCTCGCGCCGCTAACTCCGCTCTCATACCTCTAAAGCCTCACAGATATTCGCTAGGATTAGTAGCTAATTAGCTCAAAATTTACCTAATTCGATTTTATTTGTCCTTATTAATTAGAGTGCGTGTCCGTGGCACCGAGAGCTGCTGGAGCCGTCCCCTCGTGTTTGGGGAGGGCGGTGAGCAGTTAAGGTGACGGCACTCGCGGCCGCTAGGTGCACTGTCGTCTAACTGGTCTGCATGTATACGCCAAACCAACAGGGACAACACAGAGACAACGTTGTGGTACAAATAGCAGCTTTAATTCACGGCCATCAAGCACTAGCTCGTGGAACTTCAGGAACTCCGCCATCCTACCCACCCCTCAACTAATTAGCGATGCAACACTACACGATCCTTCGCGATCCTTCGGCTTCCAGCGTCCCATTCCGTATTACTCATACGGAAAATAGCGAAGGTCAGGTGTGGACAGACTGAGATAAACTCCTCGAGTTGACCCGCTGATTAAGTGCATCACCTAGCCAGGTGTACATAGGTACCTGCTCATAGACTTTGTTCAAGTCCCTATAAGTCTCTTTTAATCAGACTCTGTTTATTAAGAATAAATCACAATGTGTATGTATCAGTATGACATCATCCAGGCCCTGCACGCTGCAACGTTAATTAAAAGGATATCAGCATTAAACAAGCCGTTGTAGTGTAACACGGACAGTCACATGCAGAGATTTGACGAAAGTCTAGCCACTGGTTGAAGAGTACTGAAGTACTTGGCGCACAGATAGACTCCCAACAATTGTCACCTGAGTTAAAGTATAGCAAACCCAACTCCATCTTTCCCTGGACGTTCATTTTTAGTAACAAATTTCACTGTACTAAATACATATTTTATATAATTTCGTTTTTTTATTTTTTATCCCGATTTTAATTTCTGCAATTATTTCTTTTTTCGTTTTTCTTTCTTCTTGCATACCTGCTTAAAGGTAGTTACACCACTGACAAGTATGTTCACGGCTTTCTGAAATTTGCGTCCAGATATTGCCCGTCTATCGGATTGCTTATTTGTCACTGAATACTTACACGTCTTGTTCATGTTTTCATATTGTAAATAGTGTTGGGTATGTCTATTGAACGCGTATTTCGTTTTATGCCATTTTGATTTGAGATCTCAGCAGAAGTATTCAGTTCGTCCAGGCTTTGAGAAATACACGGTTCCGTCAAACCCGAACACGGCATATTTCACTGTGCTAGTTTACAGTGCTAGCTTTCAACTCTAGCTGAACTGTCTATAATGTAAAGGAATGTATCAAAATGTAGATTATAACGATTAACGACATGACGACACCATACGGCACTTCCCACGAGTTAGCTCCCCTATGTTCCACTATCCATGCGCGAAATCCAGGGCACATATGACCCTGTCAACGACTCCCTCAGATGCCCTGGAATCACTCCTATTCGCGACGATCGTCTCGAGACGGTGTTTGGACCAATCAGTGAGGCTTTCACAGCGAAAGCTTGCGTCCAATCATGTGGCTCTTTTGTCGGCGATATAGCCTCCCTTCGGGAGGCAAAAACCGACGTTAAATAAGCTGACTTTTAACCGTAATCATGTGGCTCGTCTCTCCTAACACTCGGCGAAGTAAAGACGTTATATTTATATATTTATTTATTTATTAAAAGTCAGCTTATTTCAAAAGGCGACGTAAAATAAGCTGACTTTTAATAAATAAGTAAAGACGTTATGTGTTTAATTTTGTCCAAAGTCCCTTCGCTTGCTAATTCTTCTCGTGCAGTTAATGCGACATTTCATTGGTTATCTACATTTAGCAGATACGGACTTTCCATCCGCACAAAACGACTATCGTGAAGCGGAGTGATGCCAGGGCATCTGAGGGATCCATTGGCGGAATCATAAATGCCCTGGATTTCGAGGATATCGATTAATAACTTGGACATGAATCGGCGGATGAAGCTCTGAGACCTTATGCCGAAAGTCCACCAGCTCACAACTGAAATATCTGACTACATGATGTATGTTTCTGAAATATTATCAGTTGAAATGGGTTAATTATAAAAAACAGTTGATAATTACAGCTGGAAGTCATTTGCATATATCTTGCAACAGTATTTCTTCAAACATTATATTCTTGAATGAAGGTATCGTTGTCATGGAGACAAACTTGTTATGTGTCGCAAGTAGTCCGCAGTGGCAGAGTTACATCCCCTGCAATCCCCCAATCACGTCACAGACGTTTATAAGCCATGGGCGCATTACTCTCTGCTCTCAGAGTAATAACGACAACTGGATTTGTGTCAAAACGTTGCGGTTATTTTTAGTTGAAGTGTGTTTTTTATATACTGACGACCAAAAGGAACGATACAGAGAAAAGGATGACAAACTTTACCAGCTCCTGTTTATGTGTGACTGTTCATAAAACTCGTCTTGCTTTTCTGGAGTTTTGTTTGGTTTTCTTCGTGCTGAAACAAGACTTCCCTGAATAGAAGCCAACACTTGTTTGGGGTTTTTTTCAGTTGTCTCTGAAAGTATTGGTATACATGTAGTTTCTGTTGAACGTCAGTATACGTATGACACGAGTTCACAAAATGCACCCAAGTCTCGCTTTAAAATTAATGAAAACCGTAATCCATTCACAGCCGCGGTCTGGTTCATTAAAACATTATGTCGAGAAGGTTAATAGAATTGATTTTATAATTGTATGAAAAACCCTCTTTGTAGCCATTTGATTATTTTAATGCGCTGAACACGATTATTTATGTACGGCATATTAACAAGTCTATTATTTGAACTTTTCAGATAATATTTAGAATGTCAATGCCATATTGCAGTATAAACTGATAGCGAATTAAGGATTGGCGTCTTTTCTTTGCAGTAAGATTGTCATTGGAAACCACTCACAAGTTTTGTATTGGGAATTAATGAAAGATGAGTCTGTAATAATTACTTTAATGGTTTTATAACTACCGACAAACTGAATCAAGAAAGGTGAATCTGAAGTCAACGAACTTACAAAACTGCTTTGATGTCCAAACTAGTAATAACAGGAAGGGGAAATGTGGAAAGTTGTCCGTAGTCGTGTCAATATTACATCAAACAATCGGTTGTAGGAAAACAGCATCTAGAAATCTGAAGGTGACAAAGGTCACCCAACTGAGTGAGAGAAGTAGCAACTATCTGAAATGGTGTTTGTTCAGCTAATTGGGGGGCTTTCTGGAAATGACGAGCATATTGGGGAGTTAGGAGAGTGTTGACGAGGTCGATGTATCACTCACAGTGGCGGGAAGGTCGTTACGGAAAACCACACACGGCAAAGAGAAACAGACGAGAAGGGCGGACTGCTCTTCGACCTTATGATGTCATACGCGTGCGTATTGAACAGAGGCGCGTGCGGACGTGACGGCGTGAATACTCGTGCAAACTGGTAAATTAAATTTGGAAAACACAACTGCGTTAATTGGATGATAAGCGGGAAGCAGAGTTTGTGTCCCGTCGTGTTTACTCTTGTGTGAACGGGGCGCGTTTTGTTCTCTCGCCACTATTCGCGAAATAAGCCAGTAATTAGCAACATCGCTCCGACATGATCGGCAGTCGTCGACACCGATCGGGACTAATCGGAAATCACGAGCCCCACGTCAAGTCACGTAGCCAGGCTGTCACTGTGAGTTGGTGTAAGACGTTCGCAATCCAAGTCTTGTTCTCTTTCACAATGGACGGACGTTCAGTTACAAACTGTCCAACTTTACACGTCCGCCATTGTCAAAAAATAACATGCTCCCAGATTCAGATACCCATGCCATATGATGGCCATATCTGAACCTATTTCTCAAGCATGTGACGTTCCAGTGACAAGCTTCTATTCCTCAGCACTGTTAAGCGCGTCCATGAATTTCTTTCTAATAAAGTCAAGAAACAAGACAAGCGTCCATTCCTTCTTTGAAGACTGCATGAATGTCCAAATAAAACTAAACAGCATCCAGTAAAGCGGACCACAGAAGTTGCTCCTCTATACACTTGCGCACCTAGTCCAGACTTTATTCAAGATTCTAAGGGTCTAGCTGTGCCTGACGCAGAGCCAAGCAGAGATGGCTGTGTTAGAGCGAGACGTTCAGTTTGCTATGCCTTGACTCACGGTCTTGACAAAAGTCGACACCTATAGCTAGTCTTGCGCCGTCATTTTACGGAATCAGATGTTTTCTGTAATTTTATTTACAAATTTAAGCAAGTCTATATTTCATTGATTGAAGCAATTCTTTCCTTGGTTCCTCGTGAAAACAGCGCCGGAGAAAGGGCTTCTATTTGATGAGAAACAAATTAAAACTGCAGTTACTTTTTGTGGATGGATAAGTGTTCATGTGTTAGTCTCACGTGCATCTGGACTTTTGTCAAACCCCTAAGGCTGTAACTTTCCTGAAATATCTGTAAATTCAGAGGTAGATTCTTGTTCCTGGGACTATATTGCCTTTTCTAGCTGTGTCTGAGGCAGGGCAAGCAGAGGTGGCTGTGGTAGAGTAAAATGTTCAGTTTTCTATGCGTTGACTCAGGGTTTTGACAAAAGTCTATAGACAGGGCCAAGCGGAGATGCTCTGGCAGAGTACAATGTTCAGTTTTCTATGCTTTGACTCAGGGTCTTGACAAAAGTCTATAGACAGGGCCAAACGGAGATGCTCTGGCAGAGTACAATGTTCAGTTTTCTATGCTTTGACTCAGGGTCTTGACAAAAGTCTATCCTGCACCATGTGATGCTAAAAAAAAGCAACGGAAAAAAAGTAACAGAAAAAATGGTAATTTTTGTATTAAACAATATCCATGCACTGTAGCACTGTTAATATTAATGTTCATTTGAGATATTGTTATAGTCAGATCTTAGTTTTAATTGCATTTTAACTAATTAATTGGTTAATCAACTCAGAGTTATTAATATGCTTTAATTTCATTGTCAACCATCTGGTTTCTGTACAACTGTCATCAATCAACTGCCCATCAGTTCAATCAAACTTGCTATCAACTATTCCCATCAACGCTCGCTCATTCTACTACTTTAACACTATTTTATCCCCAAAACATACTATTATCCCCAAAACATACTATTATCCCCAAAACATACTATTATCAAGTGTAAGTTCTGTCCTGTTTCTTCCTCCCTACATTTCATCATGCACGGTGAGTGAGTGATTGAGGCTGAGTGTGACAGTGAGGGGAGAGTGTTAGTGACCGAGAGAGTAAGGAAGAGGAGAGATTGAGTGCATGGCAGTGTGAGTCAAGCACTGATCCAGGTACTGACGACTTTTGAAATGAGTAAGTGAATGAAGAAACGCCACATCAATGTGCGCATATTTGTGGTTAATAATATAATTTATCCAGTAGTAGCCACGATGAATCAATCAATAGATGAATAAACTCAGACTAAAATATAATATCTGAAGTAAGATTAATATGTCTAATATTTATACAAATAAAAATAATAAATATAAAACAAGATCCCAGTTTAATCAACTTTTAAGTTTGATCAAATATTGTCTGTATATATCAGTACGTTCATTTCGTGAAAATCGTTGATCGTTTCTCAGCCATCCTAGAATAACATGATGTTTAGTTTTCTATGCTTCGAGACTTATGAAAGTCTACAAGGCAGAGTTATCCTTCGAGAGCTGTGATCGCCGACACCACTTTGTGGTTATCCGAGGAACTTTAGGCGCAAGTCAGGAAGTCCAAACATTCTGCATAATCCAGTTTGTATTCTGAATGACATTTACAATTTCCTGAATGTCCACAGTTAATCGAATCTATTGCTATAACCTGCAAACAATCTTCATTAATTATGAAATGAGGCATCCTTTCAATTACTCTGTAGTCGAAGATATATAATTAACATATAAAACATTTTGACTCGAGGTTTGCAACATCCCCGCGGGTTGTTCCGATTGACATGCAGACGTTGCTCCCTTGTCTTCTCTTTATGTTCTGATTTAATTATCAAATTATGAATATTTTATTAATGCGATAATATCCTTCGGAAATGATTCCACTTAGAGAGAGAATCCCGCTTAGATTTCACATAAACTGCAATTACGTACCGTTCCGGTCGAGCGGTGGCCAGGTCGGAAAACACTGCTCCATCTATATTTCAGGAGGGCGGTCATAATCTAATCGTTGTAATCGAGAAGTAATCGACAAACAATAAAATCTGGCACGGCGTTACTGTATTCGCTTCAGTAAAACCTCCCAACACAAAAAGGGTCAGAAAGATCCCGGGAATCCCCGAGGAGCAGTTAATATTTGGAAGATTAAACGAAGCACTGGCTCGAGAGTGAGCTGGGTCTCTGGAGAAGGTCAACACTAATGAGCGATAAGACTAATCGAATTAGAACCACAGCCGGAGTAATTATCTGCAAGAGATAGTATCTCATTGTATTCAGTCGCATAAGAATAGTACCTCATTGTATTCAGTCGCATAAGAAGTAGTACCTCATTGTATTTAGCCGCATAAGAAATAGTATCTCATTGTATTCAGTCACATAAGAAGTAGTACTTATTGTATTCAGTCGCATAAGAAGTAGTATCTCATTGTATTCAGTCGCATAAGAAATAGTACCTCATTGTATTCAGTCACATAAGAAGTAGTACCTCATTGTATTCAGCCGCCATGCCTTACACATACGAGTAAGAAGCAGTACCTTATTGTATTCAGTCGCGTATGAAGTAGTACCTAATTGTGTTCAGTCGTATAAGAAGTAGTAACTTATTGTATTCAGCCGCATAAGAAGTGGTACCTTATTGTATTCAGCCGCGTAAGAAGTAGTACATCACTGTATTCAGCTGCATACGAATTTGTGCCTTAATGTATTCAGTCACATAAGAAGATTGTATTCAGTCGTATAGGAAGTATAGTACCTTATTGTATTCAGTCACATAAGAAGTAGTACCTTATTGTATTCAGTCACATAAGAAGACGTACCTTATTGTATTCAGTCGCATAAGAGGTAGAGCAATATTATACAATCGCCACGCCTTATACAGAAACGTAAGAAGTGTCTTCCTGTACAGAGAAATACCAACAATAAGTGCCTTACTGTATTCAGTCGCATATGAAGACTACCTTATTGTATTTAGTCGCATAAGAGGTAGTGCCGTACTATACAACCGCCACGCCTTATACAGAAAAGTAAGAAGTGTCTTACTGTACAAAGAAGTACATGTATCAACAATTAGTGCCTTACTGTACAAAGAAGTACATGTATCAACAATTAGTGCCTTACTGTACAAAGAAGTACATGTATCAACAATTAGTG
>JAUELE010227925.1:0-12311 GCA_031471655.1 Diodora aspera | reverse complement strand
GAAATAATAACAATTTAACCATCTTACCATCTCTTGTTCTTTTATAGTGCCCTGAAGAAAGAATGTGAAGTTTCTTTCTTGACTCAGTTGACTCAACCAAATGAATAACTAGTGTTGTGTGGGAATTGAAAACAAAATGATTTGCCTATTAAAGACAAGTGACAAGAATCGAGCTATGAATAATCGAAATACCTAACTGAGAAACATAGCGCTAGTATATATTTGGATGGTAATACATTTTCCGATCTATAAATACAAGTTTACAGGAGGGAAAGTCCACATTGGCTTTTCTGAAAAAAGGACTGCGAATAGTATGCAAATTACTGAACTTGAAAAATACGAAATGAGGCAAATATTGGTGTTTCGCAAGTTATAATATACATGTAATAACATGACACGAACGATTGATTAGATTAACAAACGCCAAAAATAAAGGGTTTTGTCGGAACATACTTAACGAGTGATAGCCTAGCCACAATACCACCGATACAGAAAACATATGTATAGCTACTGGGTGTCGTAATTAATATTGAAAATGTCCAAAAGTACATGTATTTTGTATGGGGAAAGAAATTTGGAACAAAAATTCCATTGATATAGTGTTTTGAGGGCAAGTAGAGATGCATCTTATCATCGGGTTTATTCTGTTGTCGTTGAAACAAACAAGACAGGGGATAAAACTATAGACCAGGTCCTAAAAATAAGCTTGATTGTGCTGCCTATCGTCTTAGCGAACCGTCTTAACGATCGCAATGTGCCCAACACATGCAGAAATAGCCATGATATTTCAGATTTATAGCAAACATTTTGCAACAATACAAGTATACACATTCAAAACAAAGAAATGTGTTGAGGCATAACTTCAAGCAACCATGGAAAGTGTCATTTCTGCTACTGAGACGACCCCTGTGGTAATAGTGTGTAAGTGCACATGAATCGTCTTGCGCGTGCTTAGATGATCGTTGACACTCATCACCTAGCACCTGGGTCAGGTATGATCCGTTTCTTAATGCATGCAACAGGGTGTAATTTTGCTCGATGGTACCTGTAAAGGGTTTTACATGGGTGATACTTTGATTTCCTTAAAACTTCTAGGCAGTGTAAACTTTGGTATATCGATATAATTATCAAGGTAATGGTTGTTAATTGCTCGTATACAGTTAAAGGCTTTGTGTCAATTCCGACATTGCTATAAATTGCCATATTGCTGATGTTATCCACGGTCTTTGTTTATGGTTCGTACGTCTTGAATGCTCAAAAAGGCAGTCGAAAATCTCTCAGTACCTTTGTGGAAGAAGTGTGTTCTCCAGATAAAACGCACTGAGGGACATGCCACCTGTCACATCCCAACTACAATACAATGCATCCACAACTCATTAATGTGAGAGAGCTGTTCACATAATTATTGAGATGATCACTCTTGTATTTTACTTATCCGATGGCATTTATTCACTTCATTGATTGAAGCGACCTTGAAAAACATTTTAGTTATCCATAATTTTTATTTAAGCGATTTAATTTTTCCATATTAAATTTTTTTATAAGAAATACGCTGGGACCACATAAATTTGTTTACTTATCCGGATGTTTTACTCATCCGGATTTCACTGTAAATTTCAAGACGTCTTCCTGGTTTTAATCTCAATTACATGCATCAATATTTGTTTATGCTGCCTTCAGTTCTCGGAAATATACACAGATGAATACATTTCAAGATTTCTTTTGGACCATTTTGAATGAATCCATGAGTCCCAAAGAGAATGGGATGAATTGGTGGCACTCATATTCAAATTCACGCACCATTGGAAGAGTTACCATTGGAGATAAACAATTGCTGCTAAAATGCAAATATTCCACAAGTTAAAAAGTATACCTTTTCAGAATTACCACACATTACAGAATGAATAACATGAACAATAGATACATACAATCTTTGATAACTGAAAGTTTAGGATATATTTGAAAATATTTATTTTTGTTTCCAGATGATGAAAGGAAACTCCACAGTAGTTGAACGTGGGGTTGGAGGAGATGGGTATTTCAATAATTTAAATTTGTTTTATGTATCTGATAATTTAGAATGTTCGAAGGGACAGTGGGGTGATTGTAATGTGAACTGTGTCATGTTGGTCCATGATGCTGCTGTGTATCTAGGTCAGTGGAATAGACACATCTCTTATTTTATCATAAGACTTAAACTACTCAATATCTGATAGAGAAACCGACATTTTCACCATTTGCCAGAAACTGATTACATGTAAGTCAATCAAATTGGTTTATACAATAAATTTACGTTTAATGAAATGCCATTGGTTGTCACGTGAAACAAAAATGACAATTTACACGTGCACCGCTTGCGCGTTGAAAGCAACCACAGTTGACGGTCTGCATTGCTGAACATTTTGGTTTCTTTATGGTTAAATGTGAAACATTATGCAACGGCAACCCCAAAGACGGCGTTTGAGTAATAAAAACATTGCAAAGGGGGTAGGCCGGAATGCTGGACGAAGGTGCTACGCAAAAACAGGTTTCAAGAACTTGAAATGTTTCCCAGAGTGTGGGGACGTATGTGGCACCGTTAACAAAACACTGGAAGTGTAGCCCAACAACACGGAGGAGGTCGGGAAACGGCAACTGGAGCTGCTAATGGTCGATTTTTGGTCTTTCAGGCAAGACGTTATCCAATGCAAACAGCAACACAGCTGCTAAATGAATTGCAGAACGCTTCTGGTGAACGTGTTTCTACCCAAACAGTTCGTCTACGTCTTCATGAAGTCTCGTATACTAGTTCCGCGAATGCCTTTAACCCGGCGTCATGTTCAAGTTTGCAGTGAGCAAACCAACATGTGACATGTACCCAGAATGACGACTTTCGTTTTGGCTTGGATCTGCTTGGATTGGATTAGCCTGCCAGCTCACCAGACCTCAGTCCAATTGAGCATGTGTGGGACATGTTGGGGCGTGCAGTTTTGGCACGTGTGTTGTTTATAGCAATTGCAGTCACGATCTATGTTTTGCGGTTGACTTCTGTGCAAGAACTTGCTGTAAATTGCTTAACGTGGTTTTGAAATTATCTACCTTTGCTTTGAAAGAGAAGGAACTGTTCATCGGCCTCGTGCATGAAGCACATGTTGGAAAATGATGGACATGAAAGGGCACCATAATGTGTGTAATATTGTTGCTAATCCCTTTCTTCTGGAATTTGCTTGCTCCCTTTTTGCATTAGTAAATAATAATTACTGATGTAAAGTGTGTTGGGTTCAAGGCGAGCGTCGCTGTTTTCAACCTGCGTTTGAATTTTTCGGGTATTGTTTTAAGCAGTCGTAAAATATAAAGATATAAAGTTCATTATCCTCAGTCTGTATCATTTTGTGTGTCGATACTTCCTTGTATCTTTTATGGATAATTGTATCCCTGAAAAGTATGCTTTAACATGTGTTCTGTAATTTCTTGCAGTTCCTTTACCCTTTTAGGAGCCTTCTAAATAAACACCACTGAATCTACCAAGTGTGATTTTACTTAGATACATAGGACAGGGATCAGTAAAGGAAATTGTGAATTTATTTGGGCATGGTAGACAATGAACCAAGAGACGTTTCAGATAGCAGAGTGAGGACATTAAGCCTGAAAGGACAGGTTCTGCACGAATCAAGTAAGGAAGACTATATTCGAAAACCTTAAAAAATGTTGGAAATATAATATCGAAAAAACATTCTCAAAACAGAACTGTTCAATGGAAACAGTCAGTTACGAGATGGGTTACAAGATCTGATGGCCAGCGGACTGACTAACCCCGTGTGTCTTGTGAGTATCTTGCTTATTTAGAAAGGACAAGTACATCTGAAAGTTGTAGGTATTCAGAAATACACGAAGCTGCTGGACAAGAAGTTTATGATTTCTACTTGAGTTAATGTACTAAATTTGGCATTAAAGTCTGAATTAAAGTCTTCAAGCTCATAGATCTCGCAGTAGCCGTTCATCATCATATTTGGTTAGGATAATAGCGCAGAAACGTGCAGAAGTTGAATCGGCACTTTAGGGGTTGCAGTTTGCCAAAAATGTAGACTGAGCTAATGAAGGAACAAGCACAACTGGACAACCCCTTGTTTTGGGTATTGTTTGAAGCATTGTTCCTTCAAAACTGTATCCTTTTCTGTGGTGAGACTACCTTGTATCTTTTATGGATATTTGTATCTCCGAAAAGTATGCTTTAACATGTGTTTTGTAAGTTCTTGCAGTTCCTTTACCCTTTGAGGAGCCATCTAAATAAACACCATTGAACCTAGCAGGTGTGTGATTTTACTTGGATACAGAGGGCAGGTACACAGCACAGCACGAGTTGTACAACCACGGGTGCTGGACGAGTTTTAGGCGACCTTTGGAAGAGGAGTGGCTGTGCCTTTCATAACAACAGATTCGTCGGCTGATAATGGGCATGGATCGTCGTTGTCAACCTGTTGTTAATGCGCGGGGATACCATACACGTTACTGACACTCCGTTATGGTCCAATCATTCACTTTACCAAGTCTTGAGAGTTGGCTCCGAGTAAGGATGATTTCAATGCAATTCATCGGTACGACCATAATCTCCTTTTCTTTCCCTGTTTAATGCATGTTTAAGCATGATGTTAACGTTTGTGATACACATAGATGGCATTTAATTCCTTTGTAACTGTCACCACAACATTATTATGAAAAATATCCAATATCCCTATCAAAAGTGTAGTAGTATACAAGAACCTAATGTCTTCTCATTAACTTAATCTGAAATTAAGTATCGTGCTGCCGTTATATCGTCCGAAATATCCAAAAACTTTGATTGTAAATTGGGACCCGTCTGTAAACCAGTTTGCCTCACGCAAGTTCTCGTGTTTCCCGGTTTCGCACCTACTCGCTTGATCTGTTGTTGGGTGTCTTTCGACACGACGCCGTATGTACTTAATTCTTTACTCCAGCGTAGAAAAAGGGAAATCTCCTTGTGACCCAAAGTTTCTTGGCAGCAATTTCCGTCTGACTTATCATTGGTAATGGATAGATTGTGAGAAGAGACGACCGCTTCAATCCTCTGGACGCAATTATTAGATGGACATTTGGTATCAGATACCGCGACGGACACATTTCCGGGCATGAACTCATTCGGAAGAGACCACACTGACGTAATCTAATATAAATATGGGTATGCGTTACTTCTGATCTGATGCACGTGATTGTGCAAACCAATTTGATTGGAACAAATGTAATCATTCTCTGCTAATTGGTAAAACTATCCGGTATACCTATCAAATGTAGAGTAGTGCAAATTCAAAGTTTCAGTTGATGAAGTACTGAAGATTTTAGAAAGCTAAAGGACACATATTAAGTGGCTCCATTAATTTAGTGTCAGTTCCATGTGCCACTTTCAGTGGCATCTCCTCACGTAAATAGCACTCTCTGAGTGCTGAGAGACGTTTTACATTCACATCAAATTACATCCACTGTTTGCTTGTGTTTGTTTAAGGAGATTGTATACGTCGAGGACGCAGGGTGACGAAAGCTGATGGTGTTATCTGCACAATTCTCTGTACTGTGTGAATATTGAGCGGTGTTAATGTCCGTCGTACTTTGGTATGGATTTGTAAAAAGGTGACGACCCAGCTGACATATAATTGGTCAACATGTTCATGATTGCAGAGAAATTGGTGACATATTGTGTGAAGTACCTCTGTTGGTGTAACGTCATGGGAACGATTCATGAGCTGACACTGTTTCATATTTCTGCTTACAGCCTCTTTGTCAGTTTGGAGTTAAAAGACTAAATGTTAAAATCGCGATATCCTAAAGACAGCTACTCAAAGTTGGATACGTGTTCCCATGCATCGAAAATGTTTAGACATTATAAGAGTTATAAAGAGGGCTTAAAGAAATATCCTTTGTCTGGCAGGATGAGACGAATTAATTTTGTAACTTCGAAGTAGGCAGTCGTTTCAAACTGCTCGCAGTACGTCCTCCGACCTGTGTAGCCTTCGTTAAACGTTAACAGCCACTAACAGGAATTTAATAAATAGTCGAAAATAGTGACACGCCACAGAGTTGCGTAACGTTGCGAATGGGGTTGTTAAACTAAATGGAAACTGAAGAGCATGTAATATTATAAACATGCTGTATGTTTTGTGCACCAATCGGGGTATGTTTATATCATTTATCGTTCAAAAATATTGTTTTTTGGCAAGAAAACATTGACATTTGATCGGGTAATCAATTTGAATCAAATTAATATTGGATGTCAGCTGTCGACCCCAAAAGTTCTATCGACCTCCATGCGTTTATCGCCGCATTATGTAATCCCATCGACCCCAAGACGTCTGCGGTGACCACTTTTGGGACCCCTGCTTTAAACTTTCGCCTGTGTTTTGTATTCACGCAATCCAAGCGAAATGACCTCAACCATGCATATACAATTATTTTCGTAAATGAACGGTCTTAACTTTTTAAATTTTGATTTTCATGGTGCTGATCAGAAAAGGGTGATCATATGCTTCAAACTAGAGAACTTGAAAACGCTGTTGGCAATATAAAGGATCTAATGGCCTGATGAAATAGCTTCAAACATGAACACGCACAACTACACATATACATGTACGTCTATAATGTTTGATAAATAATTTAAATCATATTTGGTATTAAATTAAATTTTAAAACAGTTTTATACAGAAAACGCAATGACTGTTAAGCTAACATCAAAACAAATTGTAGAGGCAAAACTGCGATGAATTTGCGTATTTTTGAAACAAAGGGACTTGTTATTTTCCCTTATCCGTAACACACCTTAAAGTTGTCTGATACTAGAAAATCCAAACGTCATGATACCCAACACATCCGGTGATAGCTAGCGTTGAATCATTTTACATAGTTTTGTTTATCAGAATATGCGAGCTCTAGCACACCCCCAGTCCTGCCTGATAATGGTTGAACATTTAAAGAAACCTCACTCAGTATAGTTGAAGATAAGCAAGTCTAGTGTCGGCGATGAAATTGGAAGATAGAGGAAGCAGTCGATTGAAGGAAATGAAAATAATATTACACTAAATATTTCATAGAGACATTGATTAATTTTTAGCCCAGGTCATGTCATCTTCAACGACGTATGCCTACAGTTTACAGACCGCGTTTGTAAATTTGTCTGTTCATAATAGGCTACACACAGCCCAACTATTAACATCGGTGTGATCTGTTATTAAACCAAACCGTTTCCACTAGCGTTTGACAGCTGGTATAGGAGCTAATAGAAAGGTGTAGACGGTTTTTATTAGTGATATCAATCACCTGCCATTTTTCTGTCCACAGCTGCCTGGAGGTGTCCAGATTTGTCACAAGACAATTGTATATTAAGCTCGCATCCAGACAGACACAGATTATGGAACTTAGGTATTGGTTCTGAGAAGGGAATATGTCGTGATGAGTCACATTTCCGTGAAAGCCAAATTTAAACGATTAGTATTGCACGATCTACTAAACAAACCGCTGTTACGGAAATGCTTATGGTGGATAATCTGTCAATAAACCAATTATCTTAGAGTGAGGTCCTTAGATTGTTGATCCAATAAACTTGTGACGTATGGACATTATGAGACAAAGCTAACGAAACTTAAAGTTATTTGAATGTAACGTTCATTCAAGTGGTTTTGCAATTGACATCTGCAAGTCTGACCCTGATGTTCAACCTGTACGTTAGCAAAGATAAGGATCTTGGGATCATGGAACTGAACATCTTTTTAAACCCATGGTATGCTATCGATTAAACGAGTTAACGCTCGTTTGAAAAAGAGAAAAGTTTGAACTTTAAGGTTCAGTCTTAGTGTATTCTTACTTTCCCTCATATGCCTGGATAGAACGAAAATGACCCAACGTTTTCCTGACACCGAGACGACACTCAAGACTCTCGGCAAGAACCATTGCCAGACCTTGCGTCATTTCCTTGACCTTTCTGAAATAAAGTGCATTTCCTGAGTTATTTGTTGCGTTACAAGGAGAGACGTACTTACTCTATGACCAGCACAATGACTGAAATGTGATACATTGAGAAAACTTACAAATAACTCGAAATCCATCAGAATATAATAATTTAATATGACAACCGTCTTCAAGTGTTATATACGCACAAGGTGTAAAAAAATCACTTTGCGCAAATAATATTCAAAATGCCTTTGTTTTAAGATTAACAAGGAAATACGAGGTGTATGTCACAGCAAACACTGGCCATGAACACAAAAAAGGCAAACAAAATTTACCTCAGCTGATCTTTGCCTTTACGCGTCTAAGTGTTGGCGCAAATACGTTAACTGCTAGTTTTATTGATGGCATCTATCTTATACAATCTAATGGTTTCTTAAACTTCATAATCCTCGCAAGTATTAGACATGTTATAATGTATACTCAGTTTGTGCTAAGAATATTAAATGTTATTGAATTAAGAAAAAAACAAAATGTGCATTACAGCAAACACTGATCACCCTGACACCCTATGTTGTCCCGTTTGTACCACGTGAGGGGCGTCGCTTTGTCTTTCATGACAACGCCCGTGTTCACCGTGCAAGAATAGTCAATAACCACCTTCAACGGCACAATATCCATAGGATGCCCTTGCCAGCAATGAACCCTGAATTTTCCCGCATTGAAAATGTCTGGGACATCTTAGGCCAACGTGTGCGTCAATGTGAAAGGCCACCAGCCTCGCTGGATGAACGTGGCCAGGCGTTGGTGGAAGAATGGGATAGACTACATCATATTACCATAGGTAGACTCATTCGCACGATGCCTCAACGAATCAATGAGTGTTTGGCCAATAACGGGGGCATTATGCACTATTGACGCAAACATATCAACTTGCAATTTCCGTTTCTTACCCATTCCTTTTTTTAACGGACCATGACAGGAAAAGAAACTGTTAAGATAATGAAATACCGGATGAATTGTTTACTCAATTCCTTCTTTGTAAAAATACAATTAGTATGTGACAAATTATTAGTATCATAAGTTTGTTAGTGACCTTGAAATGTCATTGAATATCGCCTACTTTTGAAGAGTTTGAGCAAATGAAACTGCCTTTGCTGGTTTTGATCGTGATGTGTATGAAATTGATCTGAAAAGGTGCCAGATAACTTGACACACATTGTTGATAATATGGATAGTCTAATGGCCTGATGGTTTATTTATGGTATGGACCTGATGAATACAGTAACATCTGTTCTTCAACTGACATCTGACATTGTCAGGGTGTTTCAGAGTCATTTATGTAACTAGGTTTCACACATCCAGAGGTGGTGAAAAATATCCTGGGATTATACAAATTCATGTGATGTTTTCTAAAGTCTTTACCGTTGAAATTAAACTGATATTTCTGTGAACCGTAATTTGCCTGTGTGAGTGAGCAGAGAACATCAGCACACAAATTGTCTCTTCAAGAAATAGCAACTCGGTTTGTAAAGCATAGCAATGAATAGCATAACGATTGTAGATACCCTAGTGTGATGGTAATTTAAAACTTTCATTGATATTGCCTAGAGTATTTTGAAAGTAAAAACTAGTATTGCAGTTTTCTTTCATTACATACCTCTCCCGAGGCTCTTCTAGTGTTCGATCACGCTTGATTCACCGCTTTGTTCCTTCAGATAGATATTTTGTATTTAACGGAATAACCACTTCTGCTTTATGTAAGAGCTTAAAGGAATTTGATCAAAGATGCAGGTACGCCAATCTATGTTCAGAGCTTGTTTCTCTATTCAACTTATGATATAATACCGAGCTGTATTTTTTCCCCTTTTTTTTACGTGAGTGAGTGAAATGTATTTTTACAGTACAGGGGGCATCATTTCAGCCATAGCGCAATGTGTGTGCAAAAGGCACATCAGGAAAAGGGACAACACAGGATCGATAATCAGAAAGAGAAAGCAAAATATCCTCATTTTAGACGGCTCTTATGCCAAGCATGAATATACTGGGGTCTTATTCTTTCTGGTGTTAGAGCGACACCCCCGGGGAGCCCGATGTTTTACGCAAAGATTTCACACTTATTGAGGCGATAAAGAAAAGGGATTTTCGGTCGTCTAACGCTAAAAATATCTTGCGCATTGCATTTTAGGAAGGTAAGCAAATATGAAACTGGCTAAAACTGCGACACGCCATAACGGTGACATCTGAGTGGACGAAACGGTGACAATTAAACGAAACGGGGATAGATATTTGGTCGAAACGGTGACACTTTTGGGACACAATGGTGACAACATAACTGTTACCACAACTATTTGATAAAAAAAATGTCAATATCCCTATTAAACTTTGAGCAGTATATTTGATTAAGAGTGTGTATAATATGACGACATCCTGCACTGTATCAGCATGTACATTGTTCAGTGCCATACTTATGTCAGTTTGGAAAGACTTCAGATATATGTCCATCCATTTCCTACACTTTCAAAATTCCCCTTACAGATGTAGCTGTTTCGGGACTGTTGATTGAAAACCCTATGCAAAAATAATCCGACGCCACGGAATGATCATATGAGGATCCATAAAGCCCTATTTCGTCAGCTCTAGAGATGATTGTGCCCAAGGTGTGTTCATTCACGTGGGTTGGGTAAGTAACATTCTGAATAAGACTTATGGAGGGAAGCAAATGACGTAGTTTTTCAGCACAATGATTATTTTCATTGTCTATGTCCACACTGAAATCACCACAGATCGGGAGTTTCCCACCGCTAATGTCATTCCGCAATGAAGATTTCAAACAGTCTGAGTTTTGGTGATCTAAAAACTGCAATCAAGTTTACGGTCAGATTGCAAACGTTGAGCTTCTAGACAGAATCTCAAATGTTATACCTGAACTGCGATGACACATTGTCGATACTCTTATAAAACTTGTTTGTGTCGTACATGTATGTTGGTTTGAGGAAAACGTCAACACGGCCGTAATGACAAAGCTGACGCAAACAAGTGTAGACACAGCGTGTCTGTTCTGACCTTTGCGTAAGAAGTCGTGTAATTGCGAGACTGTTTACTTACTAACACCGACTGTTCCACAAATGAAATTGTGAGTCATCAGAGAGAGACAAATGTACATACGATTTACTCTAATCAACTCTTGCCCGGATTTGACCCATCATGCTTTCCGACATGAGTTGATCTAACTCTGCGAAACCAATCATTTCCTATTGAAAGAGACGCTTTGAACTTCACAGTTATGAACGGATACTGCCAATCGAGCTGCCATTCTTCCAAAACCAGACCGACACCATTATAGGAATCTTCTAATCAGTGCAAGATGCATGATATTCACATAATTGTACACACATACGTGCTCCAGATCTCAATGGTCATATTTGATTACAATGAGTAGTCTAGCTTGGCACACAAATTCAAAGTAAATGACCCAATAGGTTGAGTTTTTTTTATCCCCCCCCCAGGCATATACATTATAATGCGGGGTGGGGGGCTATAGTCGTCACGTTGCCCGGGCGAGAATTCGTAAACTATGATGAATTTCTTTATGGAATTTTACTGTTTTATGGTTTGACCAGTGCAGTGGTGCCTTTTCGTTCTTTGAACGATCTAAGATTTTTATTTGTTTTTAATTTTCTGGCCAAAAAGCTAAACTTAGAAAATTTGGTGTAGGGGCCGTTTCCGAGGTAGAACTCATAAACTACGAAGAATTTCTTTTTGAAAGCGGACAGTTTTATAGCTTGACCAGTGCAGTGATGCGTTTTGGTTGTTTGAACGATCTAAGATTTTGATTTTTGTTTTTTTTGTTCAATCCGAAAGAGTTCAGCTTAGAATATTGGGTGGGGACTGTTTCCGAGCTAGAACTAGTAAATTATGTGGACTTTCTTTGCAAAATGTAAAGGATTTATAGCTAAACCAGTGCAGTGGTGCCTTTCGATAGCTAGAACTATCTACAATTTTGAATTAGTTTGTTTTTCAGTGCAAAAGAACTCAACTTAAAAGAGTTAAGCTTAGAATATTGGATGGGGACTGTTTTCAAGCACTGGGGCCTTTTGATATAAGTGGGGGACTGCTTCCGAGCTAGAACTCGTAAACTATGAGGAGTTTCTTTGCAACATTTGACAGATTTATAGCTAAAGCAGTGCAGTCTGATAGTTTGAAAGTTTGGGCTGAAGATTAATCCCCCCGGCAGATCAAAAGAATCTTTTGTAAGGCAATACTCTTGAATTTTTTCCCAAACATCAGGTACTTAGTTTATTCATGACCCATCACTCTGAATTCAATTATCCAAAAGGTGACAATGCCCATGTGAGAGTGGTGAGAATATCTTAGTTCGC